>JAZHYW010010023.1:0-12764 GCA_037355805.1 Ixodes ricinus | reverse complement strand
TTATGGGTATGTTCTTACTTATAGCGTCGTAAACGATTTGTGGATATCAACACTAGCTTCTCAGAGATGTTAGACGTAACATCTGGAGTACCACAGGGGAGCGTTCTTGGTCCTTTGCTTTTTTTAATTTATATAAACGACATTGTTTCCGCCAGACACCCGTCAGTGAACACACGTTTATTTGCAGATGATTGCGTGTTGTTTAAAGAAATATCTTCGCCTGACGATCAACAATTAATGAGCGCAAGCCTCGATGACATTCAAAGTCGGTGCTCCACGCGGGACATGAAGTTAAATTTTGAAAAAACTGTTTACCTGCAAATTACAAATAAAAAAAAGCCGTTCAACTACCAATACAAACTAAATAACATTCCCATCGCTCAGGTTGATGACTACAAGTACTTCGAAGTGACCATAAATAAAAACTTAAATTTGACGACCCATATAAAAAATACATCCTCGGCAGCCTTCAAGGAGTTGGGTTCTTTAAGGCATTGGCTGAAATATGCTACTCCAAATGTGAAATTACTAGCTTACAATTCATTTGTTAGATCAAAACTAGAATATGGCAGTATTACTTGGGACCCTCGTATGAAATCTAATTTTCAAATATTGGAACGAGTTCAAAGACGTGCAGTAAGGTTTATATACGGAAATTTGAAAAGAACTGATTCGCCCTCTCTTTTGATGCAAACCAACAAAATACGAACTTTAGAGCACCGTCGAAGGATAGCCCGTTTGAAGTTTCTGCACTCTCTTTTCATACGAAAACTGTCCTTGGATCCAGATTACTACTTAAAGCCGCTTTCTAGAAGACGAACTAGGCACCATCATGAACATTCCTTAACACCATACTTTGCACGCACTCACCTGTTTTAATTTTCGTTTTTTCCTCGTACAATTGAAGAATGGAGTTCTCTTCCTTGTTCGGTTATTTCATCTTCGGATTTTGCTTCATCATTAGAACAGTTATTGTTGTGGTGTTTTTGTATTTCGATGTGTTTTGGTGTTTTTATATTTAGTGCTTACATGCTTCGGTATTGTGCTTCTTGGCTAGCTACTTGTTTTGCTGTATCGTACAGCCTCTTTCATATTTTTTCCTGATTTGCATGCCTTATTTCTTGTATTGTTGTTTTGTTTTGTAGGGGTTCTTGAGTTTGTACCCTGCCCATCCTGCTTGGACCACGTGCAGTTTGCAATATTTATTTAAAAAAAATAAAAACAGACTCTGTGCGGGCCTTTTCTTTTGTCCCTCCACTCCTTTGCTTTCGATGACTCGAAAAAGACACACCACGATCGTCGACTGCGCGCCTTCCCAAAGATTGAGACGATTAACCATACCCTCCTCGGCTACAGTGGCTGCGACAGTTTCCATAATGTCACAACAGGGGGAAGGCACAAAGCAGAAATAGACAGAAAAGAATGTGAGATTAACTGGCATGCTGCTCGAAAGATATTAGAACACTTATTATTTTTGGGAGATACGAATGTTTATATGTTTTTGTGCTGCTTTTCACCCAATATTCTGAAAGTTTCAAGTTTCTTACATCTCTGCCACCCCATTCATGCGCCATTTTTTTTTCTTGTTTTTTCTTTGTAATATCAGAACACGCCGTTGGTAATATTTTGCAACTTTCTGCGATGATGGTACCGCCGTGTGAGAATCGCGTGCACTAGCTCCTGTATGATCGACTTCAGAATTAAGGTGCTTGCTTACACTTTCCAGACGTGCAAGTATGAGGTAAGACTCTCAGGCATTTCGTATTTCACAAAATTAGAATTACAGCTGTTGCCTTAACCTGACATTTAGTTCGAGAACACAGAGCTCTGGTACAGCCCACCCGTACCACATGCGTTTTGGACGTCATTAAGAAATAGCAGGCACGGTATACCTTCGTCTACTTTTTAGTCTCAAACGACATTATTTATTTGTTTTATAAAGGTTCCGATTATGTTTTTGCTGGTTATATATACAAAAACCTCCATCCTCTTATTCACCAACGTCTCAACCAAGGCGCGACATATGCTTAGAACTAATAGAAGATTGATATAATACATATACTATAATTTATTTATGCGCTTAATTGTTGTGTTATGCGTTGCCATTTCCCTATACTGCCATTTGGCATTATATGCCCGCTAAAATGTATTTGTTTATTATATTCACACACATTGACTTTTTTAAAGTTTAATTATCTGTATTAAAAGTTTTGTAGCTTTGCGATTCTAACAGCATCAAGCTCCAACTGTAAGAACGAAGCTTCGCGCTTTCACCAGGACAAGAAGTTGTTCTATTCTTCTCAAGAATAACGCAATGCAGCACTGCATCAGGCATGCCTGAATGCCTCAATTAAAGGACACATGCAAAGAAAAAAACATTTTTTTAAAATAGCCTAGATGGAAAAAGTATGTTATAAAACGAATTTACAAAGAAGAAAGAAATATTTTAGAGCTATATTTACGGCGCAAAACGAATTTGTAGTTGGCGCCCGCGGGAGCCGCCGCTGGTCACGTGGTAGACCTGTGCGTCGCCACCGCCGCACTCTGAGCGTTTTGCGCCGCCGCTTCAACGCGTTTCTCCACGCCGCCGTCGCCGCCGGCCCGCCGCCGCACAAGTTCGCCTGCTTCGGGGCGCTGCCGCCGTCATCTGACTGGCGCACAGGTCTATCACGTCTGCTTGCGCTTTTTCAGAAGCTTCATTTGGGCTCTAAAAGTTACTTATTAATCTTTGTTTTTTGTTGCACTTCAAACGAAGATGAATAAGTAACTTTTCGAGACCATAGGAAGCTTCCGAAAGAGCTCAAGTACCACGTGACAAATAGGGG
Source organism: Ixodes ricinus (assembly GCA_037355805.1). Lineage (NCBI taxonomy): Eukaryota > Metazoa > Arthropoda > Arachnida > Ixodida > Ixodidae > Ixodes > Ixodes ricinus. The sequence continues at coordinate 9,939 of JAZHYW010010023.1, read as the reverse complement.
CCAGTCACATGATAAATATGGGCCACTTTTCCGCGGCGCCCGTGGCCGCCAACTACAAATTCGTATAGCATAGTAAATATAGCTCTAAAAAATTATTTTTCATTGTAAATTCGTTTTATGACTTCCTTTTCCCAACCCGGCTGTTTTAAAAAAGTTTTTTTTCTTTTCATGTGTCCTTTAAGGGGTGTTCAGCGCGGCGGACGACATTTTCACTTAGAACGAGACAAGAGTCTGACGAAACTTTCGAGAACCAGCTGCTGCTCAAGGTCAGAAAAGTGACTGGTGGCAACAATAAACGTTTCCATAACACTCTTGTGTTTTGTGTCTTATTATAGGACACTAAGGTAGAAAGTAACGCCGCGAAAGTAACGAGTAACTTTTTGTGGTAACGGTCACTTACCTTTATGGAAGGGTTTTCTACCTCTAATTAGTTAAAATATACCTTTGTGTAATTGCAGACGTAATTTCTTACATTTTTTAGTAATGTGTACAAGTCTGAACGTAGGCATGACTAAGACAGACTAGGTAGCCTATAAAAAAACTGCTTGAAGCCACTGCATCGCAAACTACTTCGCGTCTAATCTTAAAATTCAAGGCTTGGAATCTGTAAGAATACCAGGTTGGAATACTGAATAAACCAGGTTGGAGCAGGATTGGAATTAATAAATATACCAGAGTTCTTTTTCTTTATATCCTATTGTCTTTTCAGATATCAATTAAATTACATCACAAGGTGCATAACGAGATACGGTAGGTTGTGCTACATGTGCCAAAAGCTAGGCGTTTACAAGATAATGCCCCACCTTTGGAATCAGTACCTAAAATTATCACGAAGTTTATAAAAAATAGTGAAAGCATTGCGAGGTGGTCTTATCTCATCGCCATATTTTTTTATCAAAGGTCGAGGTCACACTGTTAATGCATCATACAAAAGACAGTCTGTAAACATATTCAAACGAGTCATCACGAGATCTGAGCTTCGAATGCCGCACGTCAACGAGTTCAATGAGACACTTGGCACGCGGCATTTGAACCACGGATATCGTGCTGACTGCTATCTGCAGACTGTGTTTTCTATAATGTATGAGCAGTGTGAGCCCGGCTTAAAGGTGCTTCTAGTAGAAGCAAACAGCGTAATGTGACCCGCAAAATTACTTAATAAATATTAAAAATATTAAAAGAAGGACAACGCAGACTGCGCTAAACAGAGTCAAACCTCGTGCTCAGGCTAAAAAGGCTTCGTCAAACGACTTGCCGAAATTTTAAGCAAAAGTGCAGCATGATTAAAGTTATTTAGTAAACTCCGAATTTTTATGTAACGAGCTAATATTTTTCCTGAAGTTTTATACACGCTGCAGATTGCAGTCAAATATATCAAAAGGCGCGCTTGTTACGATAGCTGCCACAGGTCCAGATTAATATCTCAAATAAAATAAGCGTCACAACTTGTCTTTCTACTTCCCCAGAACAGCTGTTCACTGTTCTACCACAATACACAAAAATCTGTAAGTAGAAGTTGCAATAACTCGACGTAACAAGACGTTTTCTCGGACTCTTCTCCCTCGCGCCATGCTGTCAATGACTGGGCTTATGGCGCCTCCCCGTGGAGAGACGCCGCCTCCTTCTCTTTTTTTGATTACGCCCTTTCCGCACGAATGGGACGGCTGGAGAAGCGATCCTGCGCTTCGGGATCTCGGAGCCCATGATTGGCTCTAAGGAGTTCTTACAATAAACGCTAGAGGCCCAGCTGGTGCTCGTGTCTACGAGACTTCCGGCTACAAATTGAATCATAATTAACTCGTCTGAAATTTTTTGTAGCTACCTGTAAATTACTTTAATAAAAGAAGAGGCAAACGGCGAGTTATACAAATAATGCGTCTAGGTCATAATATCTTTGATGTTATTTTAATCGTCAAACCGCCTGTCTGCAACAATATTTGACGAAGTTCAGCAAGCTGGGCTGTGTAACCAAATCAATATTTTTTTATGATCTTCACATCACCGCAAAGCTCCAGTCAAACTCTTTCTTTTGAGTATAATTTGAATATTTTGAGCTAAACATATAACACGGAACATTTGCCTGAAAGACGAATATTTAGATAAACATGCAAGTTTAAAGTCAATTTTCTAAAACAATACGACATTTTATTTCTTTCATTTTTTATTCACAGTTAGGCAATAAAGTAGTCTGTGAGGAACTACCAACATAAATTGTAATATAATGTTTGTATGGCCGCTTTTAGGACTCGAATCTCGTGCTATGAGAGTTTTGAACGGGACTTCGCATAGACGCTAGCTGAGCAGAATTTCGACGTATGTAAGGTTTTCTATTTAATGTTAGTACTTACCTCAATAACTGATCGTAAAAGCCAGTGTAGCAACAATATTTATCCTAACAATACCTGTTTACTTGGCACTGGGGTGATCTGCAAGGTGTGTGAGCTTCGCCTTATGTAGTGACGGAGACTATACAAAACATCTAGACTCCCGCACAAACTTAATTTAAGAGGAAAAAGTAAGTAACCCGGCATGAATCACTGAAAATAGAAATGAAACACATGACTAACACATTTGAAGCCTTACACGCTACGAATTGCTCGTTATTTTACGAAAGAGTCCGTATGTGCACAAAATAACCCGTACGTCCGATACTAAATCGTACATATGTATATGCCCTAAATATCTGTTTGACATAAGAAAATATGACAATTACACATCAAGATCGGTATTTCAAGTTCAAAGCCGAAAGCAAAAGGCTTCAGAGGAATTCTCTAACGATCTGCATTCCCCCGAATCGGGAGGAAGTAAGCGCTGTGGCCGCACTTGTGTATACGGACTTCTAAACTTTTTTTAGTGCACAACTCCGAATTTCATTACTGTTTATGGTTGGGTAGTGAGATAACTGCTAACGATAAATAGAAAACCTCACATAGGCCAACATTTTGCTTAGCAGAGCACCTGTGCGAAGTCCCGTTCAAAACGTTCATAGCACGAAATTCGAGTCATAATAGCGGGCATACAAACAATGTATTACTATTTATGTTGGTAGTTCCTGATACACTACTATATTACCTAACTGTGAATAAAAATAAAACAGAAAAAAGTTTTTTTTTCTCTAAATAGACTCGAAACTTGCTACTTTATCGAAATATTTGTTTTTCAGACACATGTTGCGCAATATATATTTAGCTCAAAATATTTAAGTTCTACTCAAAAGACGGAGCTTAATTGGAGCTTTACGTTGATGTAAAGATCGTAAATATGGTTTGATTAGATCACACAGCACAGCTTGCTGAACTTCGTCAAATATCGTCACAGAGAGGCGGTTTCCCAATTAAAAGAACAACAAAAAAAACATTGAGTATCTTATGACCTAGACGCTTAATTACCATAAAAATAGCATATCTCGAGAGTGTTCCCAAAAAGTTATATTGATGTAGCGTAAGAAGTAGGGAAAAGGGATGGAGCGAAATATGGCCCACCCGATAAGCTGGAGAAACGTCAGTTTCCACCTTGGCCGCTTCAACGGTTTAGTACTTGAAAACAAAATATCCGACAAACTCGCCATTTCTGTCTTTTTTATTTGAGGCATTTCCGAAAAATATGCATTTTGTTACAAAAATAAAAAAAAATTCGACCCCAAATTTGTGTTTCAGTTTAGATGAAATCACCCAGGTGTAATTTATTTAGTTCATTTTTTTCAATACTGAGCGATGTTTAATTTAGCAAAAATTGAGGCCCAGGTCTATGCTGTACAGCATAATATGTCAATACAATTAAGCTATCGAATCAAACAAAAGTAACAATTAAAAGTACGTAGGGTTTGTTGAAGCTGTAATAGCATTCCGATTACGGAAACGAAACTGAAAGTGACTGTGGCCGGATAATTAGGAGCCAAAACTAAAAATAATAAAAAAAAAAACGTTGAACAAATATTTACGTCTAAGGTATCTTTATGATCGCCACAACTCTGCGAAAGCAAAACACGTCAAAATTTATGTATTCTTATTTATGGTGCTAAAGGGCTATCGTGACGCGTATGATCTGTAGCAGGGACTCAAACCGAAAAATATAACGTTTCGGTTACGATTACGGTTACCGCTTCCTTTTGATAACGGTTTCGTTTCACTTTTTTACGGTTTTAATTTTTACGATTTCGGTTACCGGTTACACGTTCCTAAAAACCGGTTTGTTTCGGTTTTTACAATAATTTGTTTTATTGAAATGCTAGACAGCCGTTTTAGATTACACGGCTTAAAGTAGTCCCAGACATCCAACAACGTAAAATTCAAGGAACTTAGAAACGTCTTAGTACTTCTAATTTGTAAAATGTTGCACACGTTTCTAGCTTCAACGCTTGTTCACTACATCTACTTACATTATATAGTTTGATACTCGACCATACATGTTACTTCCGCTACTCGAGGGTCATCGCAATCTATAAAACAAATGAAAATAAACATCGCTACTTTGTTGTTCGGCAGCGTTTGTAAACAACCCTAAGGAAGTTCCCGCTGGGTGCTGGAAGACGTTTTTGCACCTTCTCGTCGCTATAATTTCTTTCAACCTAATATATGCAGACGAATCTTCACCCGCACTGAAGGAAGGAGCGGAACTATAGTACTCCTGTAGTAAAATACTGCTAAGTTGAATAAAGTATTAAAAATGAGAGCTGGACTAGTTGTTGAAAGTCAAACATAATGTAAATGCAACGGCCCAAAACAAGAAAGACTGAGGAGAGGGGGATCGGTGACCGAGTGGACTTGGGCACACAAGCTCTGAGCACGTAGAGCGAAAGCTCGCGCTACAGGACCCACGGATCCTGGGTTCAATCCCCACCCCTGCCCGTTTCAATCTGGATGAGCATCGTACCGGAGTGCGGTCGTTAACCACCACTGCGTGGTGCACGTTAAAGATCCCTGGCTAGCGGTTGTACCGCACTGGCTAAATTTCTCATCTACAGCGAATGACTCATCGCAACTTTGAAATGGCTAACCAACTACACGCTTTCTCAATATCCACACAACCCCAATTGAGACTAAGAAGGGGAACGAACAACGCAGTAACAACAAAAACTGCTGTAAGAATATGTCATATGTTTGTTACTTTCCCTAATCTTCGTTGTTGTTCCATGTTACACCTACGTCATGTTTGATATTTCCAAGCAATTGACCTTGGTTATTAAAGCGCAGGTCTCTCGAGTGCCGATTCTGTGACGCTAGGAAAATTGTGCATTTATATACAAAACAAAATAATAAAAAAGGTGCGGACGCAAAAATTGAAAATAAAGTGCCGACGTAACTTCATATTTGTGTGTGTTTATGGTGACCCAAGTACGGTGTTTAAAGTCTTCTGGAAGTTGAGGGGTGTTCCTAGAAGAAGGTGGGGAGGGGAAGGGGAGGGGAGGAGGTTTTGACGAGATGTACTAGATGCACATAAAATAAACCCCACTTCTGACTCCGCCCACGCTGGACCTGCATACCTCAAATTGCTAATCCCCAAAAGGTCACATCCCTGAAAACAAACCATTTTATTGCAAACTATGATTTTTATTTCACTAAGGCTGGGGCTGTCGAGGAGGGTCTCAGATCATCCTTTAAAATAAGCAAGAGGACCGAGACCCCTGAGACTCTCCAGATGTTAAGCCCTCCACAAGTCACCAGGCTCGATCTAAAATGGTCCGTAAAAATCAGCACCTGCACGTAGCAATCTAGACTTTTCGTCATAGGTGTATTTCACAGGTCGGTATTTACTTGTAAAGTTACAAAGCGTAGCTCTTTTTCTGTAAAAAATAGGGCCATGAGACTTCCCAGGGTCTACGGCGGGCGGCGACACAGACGACTCCATTCTGTAGAGGAGTGTGTTTGGCGTTCATATTAATAGATGGTGTCGGGAGCAGCGTCGGAAGGTGCAGCCGACCAGCGAAAGAAAACAGACGACACGCAGACGAAAGCCGTTGGCAGCAAAAGCGCCGTCGGTATGCGGACCCGTTTCTTTTTTATTTTTAAGTTTTGCTGTTATTGTAGGCAGTTATGTTTTAACCAACGGTACATTTTAAAAAGATTATTCCCTGTTTAATAAACCACGGTGGTCGCGAGCCTTCGCAATAACGAAGTAGCGCCATCTACAGGGTGAAACAAGCAGACGGCAGGCTTTTTAAATCGACCGGAAAATTCGGTTTCTTAACCTATCGCAGTAGTAGAATAAGTGTACCAGTTTGCACAGCGACCAATCAGAGCGCAGGAGGGCGGAGCCTAACCCGATCCGACCAATCACAGCGCAGGAGGGCGGAGCCTAACCCGATCCGACCAATCACAGCGCAGTAGGGCGGGGCCCTTTCCCTCTCTCCCATCCCAGTGACCAATGACAGGCCGTGGGCATCGATGGCCCCGCCCACAGGGCATTATCCAGTGACCAATCGGAGCTCAGCGAGGTCCCGCCCTCGCGTCACGTGCTCGGTATAGGTGTGAGGTCACGTGTCAGGCGCGTGCCAGAAGCGTGCCACTTACCTCAAACCGCAAACCTCAAACCGCAAACCTCAGACTCAAACCGCAAACCACAAGCCAGGTGTTGTGGTCATCACCTGATAACAACCCCGTGATGTCACACAGGGCGCTAAGGGCGTCTTACGTGTGATGGGTTCGAGCTGCGTCCGACAGATGGCGCTCACGTGATGTCGCACAGGGTTTGTGCTGCATCCGAGGGAGGGCGCTGCGCTGCGGTCACATGACGCAGCACAGCGCCACGTGTCACGTGACCGTCACGTGACATTATTTGAATCGCTGGGCGGTAAATGCCCATTTTATTCGATTAAAAAAGGCTCTGCGGGCGACGGGGACTCGACCTCTCCACCTTGGGTACAGCAGCCCGACGCTCTATCCCCTGAGCTACGAGCACAATGCTTCCCGGACCGCTTAAAGGGAGACTCAAGCGGTTTTGGGGAAGCTACTTTTTGGTGCGATGGCGTTAAGGAAGTGTCAGTGAATGAGTATCTTCAGTTTTAAAAGGCAGAACCGCCTATTAATCACGCAGGAATAAAATACGTGCGGACTCTTTCCTGTACTTGCGAGGACCAATGAAATTATCGTATGTTTGAAAATTTTGGCGGCCTTTGTAAAGTTTCGCTAAAGAAACAATTTTCAGTTTATTTAAATATGTTGTGCATGATAATTTCACAAGACGTAAAATAGTTCTAGTTTAGAATACGCGATACTGCAATTATCGTTTCACAAACAAGGGACTATGTTTTCTCCTTGCCGTCCTCCGCGGGGGTGAATTTCCCGTTCCCCCGGGATGCGCGGAAGCGCACGTATCTGCGCGCACATGGCGTCGGTGTTGATCATCGACGTGTTCGGCGTGGTGAAAGCTCATCGTTCCGCGTAAAAGCGCTATCCTTGACTGTGAATTTTCGTCGTGTGTCGTTATGATAACCCAGCACGTACTAGAAGGGAAGACCCACCTACTCGTGCGGCGATGCCGTGGCGGCACTCTCAAGACAGCAGAAACGCCCGTGCCGTCGTGTTTGTTTACTTCGACTACAGTGGTGCTTTCTAAGCATTTGTGTCCTCGAACATCGCCCGGATTTCTTATTTGGCGCATTTCATGCGTGTGCTCAAGTTCAAGGTATTACTGGCGCGTACCGTATAAAGGACGCGAAGTTTCACGCGTTTTCATCACCGGAGAAAAGTTATTAGTGTTAGCAATCCTGAAGCTCGCAACGTCTATCTGATCACGAAATCATATTTCTACGTTGCTATATCGCTGCTAAGATTACATTGTCTTTTATAATCGTAGAAAATGCGTGTGGCGATATTTGTACTATTGCAATGTCGTGTATAGAGTCGTGATCGTCCAAGACGGCGTACGGCATCTTTTTATTTTCTTTTTTTCATCCACTGTACCCTGCAAGCCTATCAAGAAAAATCAATAATAAAGCTTTAGGCTATAGAAAACTGTCTGTCTCTATTCTGTTACGGCATGGAGTAGCAGTGCGTCCCCTTTTAGAGGGGCCGCTGAAACAGCTGACGGCGACCCGCTGTGCTTGTAATAATTTCAGGTGTGTACGCGCGGCGCAGAGCTGTCGTTCCGGTCGCTCCGGTTGCAACGGACGCAGTCGTAGGTACGCGCTCGTTGCACATGTCTGAACCAGCCTTCCCCCGTCCTCCCGAGGCGAAAGTCAACGTGGCGACATCGTTTGACATCACGTAACAGAGGTAACGCTGCGATGTCAAACGTTGGTTTGGTTACGACTTGCCCCAACCGCAAATCGAAGAACGCCCGAAAAGGTCTGCGTTTCATCGTCCTCGGAACCCGAACAGGACTCCGAAGCGCTGCTATCGTCCACATCGCACGTCGGAGTGGCGTCATAGGAAATCATCCCCAGGTCGGCTGTCCGCCGAAGAATTTCAACCTCCAACGGCATCAGGTCCTCGAGCGTAGAGAACGCCGCCATGATCGAAGCTCGAATGACAAAGAGGTTCGGCCGATGCGGCTACCTCGGGATCACTGCGCGACGGAACGTCGTCCAACGCCATTGGCCCGAGATACTTTTGATAAGCGTGCGAGGACCAATGAGAGTGGTTTCGTTTTCGGATGGATCCGAGGTTTGGCGGCCTTCAATTACATTTTATTAAAGAAATAATCACCGTATGACTATACTATTTGGTTTTTAGGGATACTTGGGGCGTCTAAATTCAGCTGTCATCATCAAAACACGAACTCAAAAACCACTTGAGTGTCCCTTTAACTTGTGTTAGTTGTTCGTGTGTGTGTGCTATTCATGATAACAACCACGAGATGTCGCACAGGGTTCGAGCTGCGTACGACAGATGGCGCTCAGCTGATGTCGAACAGGGTCTCGAGCTGTGTCCGACAGATGGCGCTCACGTGATGTCACACAGGCTTTGTGCTGCATCCAACAGAGGGCGCTGCGCTGCGGTCACATGATGGTCACGTGATGCGACAATTCCGTCATGCAGACAAGTCTAGATGATGATGAAATACGTTTATTTTCTTTCATAATTAAAGCTCAGGCAATTGCTCTACGGCATGGCCTAAGAAAAATCAAAAAGTTTTACTGAGGCCCGTTTTCTCCAGGTAGAAAATGACGGATCTGAGCAGTTGAAGTCTTCTTCCGGAATCCCTGCTGGTTTTATCCATTCATTAAGGTTTTCGGGTTTATCTTCGGGATCTATTGTTGCATGTGCATCCTCCCTTTCTCTTCTGAAGTGTTTGCAGTCCCACATGAGGTGATCGATATTTGGTGGGGTCTTTTCTCTACAAAAGTTACACTCTGGTGGTTTTGGTATGAATTTCGGGTCTTGTCTCAACTTTGCTTGTGTCTCCCATTTCTTGAGGAGGTGCGGGGTTATAGCACTTCCTGTCCTTACCCTTTCTCAAGAGAACTGTTTGGTATCTTTTGAGTCCAGAAGGGATGGGGTCCTGTTCTTGGGGATGCCTGTTTCGTAGTTGCTGCTGTAGTTGTTTCTTTGCCTTATTTATGGTAGCTATAGGATCGTATTCTTTACTCAAACTTTTTAACAGATTAGAATACGGGTGATCTCGTTGAGATTGGCCTGGTCTGTCGGAAAGGAGGGAACGACTATACTCTTTCGCGACTTTGTTGGCGATCTCATTTCTCTTAATCCCTGTGTGTCCCGGGATCCAACGCAGGAGTATCGTTGACAAGTCTAGACAGGTTTTGCCATAAGGGTTCGAGCTGCGTACGACAGATGGCGCTCGGCTGATGTCGCACAGGGTTCGAGCTGTGTCCGACAGATGGCGCTCAACTGATGTCACACAGGCTTTGTGCTGCATCCAACAGAGGGCGCTGCGCTCCGGTCACATGATGGTCACGTGATGCGACAATTCCGTCATGCAGACAAGTCTAGACAGGTTTTGCCATAAGGGTTCGAGCTGCGTACGACAGATGGCGCTCAG
>JAZHYW010010021.1:0-41012 GCA_037355805.1 Ixodes ricinus | reverse complement strand
GTGTTGTACGGAACGGCGTTCCAAGGAACGGCGTTCCTGGAACGCGTTCCTTTTAGGAGGAACGATGGAACGCCACCGTTCCATTTTGCATCGGTGGAACTGGAACGGGAACTCGTTACATTTTTACTGTAACGGAAAAAGGAACGGCGTTCCTTTTTTACGTCCATTCGGGTAATTTTTATTTTATTTTCAAGAGGGAAATTCTAAAAGTATAAAAACAATATCTACGAAGAGCAGGATCTCGTTAACTTTTTGGCTACTTATCTTATGGATTATTTTGTGTGGTCCTCGCTTGGTAACAGTCGGGTACAGGAGAGCTAGTGGACATAGATTCTTTTTTAGTGCCCGAGACTTCTGTGCAAAAAGCAAAACTTTTAGTCGAAGGAAAAGACACAGAAAGAGGGACGTTTCAAACTCGGTTACTTTCTTTGCTTCCACAAATCCTCATACACCATAAAATCTAAGGCTGACTACAGCCATCGTTGAAGTTCCACAAAGAAACCTACAGTTACAACAAAAAGAACACGTCACCAGACATTTCACGCATCCTTGTATACCGAACATTGGTCACTTAAAAGATACACAAAAATTAACCTTTATTTCTTTTCTCTTTGTCCCCCACGTTCAAACTGAACAACGAATGCAACGTTCACAAAGTAGGACCTGTAGTTTTCAAGACTGACCTTCCAGAAGCCCTACCCTCTTTTTCACTTGCTCGTTTTGCGGACAGCAACATCTAGAAGCAACTGTTAAGTTCGAACAGGATACTTTGTAAGATTGAAACGTGTGAGGTTGTTCTAAAACGCTCGTGCAATGTGGGGTAAAAGTACATTTGGCTCGTCTGAATCGCCAACCACAAACATGAATATAGTTAAAAGCTGCGATTTTTAAAGAGGAATATATCACCGAATGAAACTCTGCTTTCGCTTGTTTCCTTTTCCTAGTGCCCTTCCATCACGGCATGCAAATTCCTATGCTGCCATTTTATGGGATAGATAAAAACAGAAGGAAACTTTGCTCGATCTAACTAAATATGGTAATCAGCAAAATACAAATGTAACGTATATGTAACGATACGTTCCATTTTTTTAAGTGTAACGGGAACGAGTTCCTTTTTCACAGATGGAACTTGTAACGGGAACGCGTTCCAAAAACCAGAAGGAACGAGGAACGAGCTTTCGTTCCTCTTTTGAGGAACGTGTACAACACTGCTCCCAAGTCACATGGGCCCCGATCATCCCGACAGGAGGTCCCGTTTCGCGACAGCGCACGAGAAGTTTGTCAAAAACAGAGATGGAACGAAACACGTCTGCATCTACACCGACGCGGCCGCAGAGGCAGCCGTCACCGGAAGAACCCGGAAGCCTCCTCTCCGAACGTCAATAGCCTGGGTTGACACCACCACCTTCGAAGTGGATGCGTGCGCGCTGCCCCGGGTGTGGGCGTGAAGGGGGCCGAACTCGAAGCCATTCTACGAGCAGCGATACACGCAGAGGAACGTCACTCCGTCGGCACAAAGGTGACTGACATCACTATCTACACGGACTCCAGGGAGGCATATTCGGAGTGCCGTAACGCAATCAAGAGTCAGAGCGAACGGGTGCGAAATATTCACGACGTCGCGAAACGCCTACTGCATGACAGCAACGTCACACTACGAGTCGACTGGGTCCCGCACACGCGGGTATCCGGGCGAACGAATGGGCTCACAGCGAGGCACGAGCAGCACTGCGCAGATCAACCGTGTCGGACGCAACCAACAACACAAAAGAGCCCAGACACGCCCCAGCGCCGAGTGAAACTGGCCCGCCGGACGACTTACCAGACTCCGCGGAATTAGCGGCAATTGCCAAGAAGGAGCGTAAAGCCATCCTCCTCCGACTGAGACAAGACGCCGCCGCCGCGAACCGTCACAATCGAGAGATCCCACCGATGCCTCCAGACCTGAACCGCAGGGCACAGGTCACCATAAGGCGGATTATCACCAACACCGCCCTCACGCCGGCCCTCAGGCACAAGATGTTCGGCGATGATCCCAACAAAGGCAAGTGCCGCACCTGCGCTGTGCCGGCGACCACCTCGCACCTGGTCTGGGAGTGCCCAACCCATGGCGCAGCCCGGGAACGCTTTCTGTCAGAGTTACAGGCAGAACACCGACCCACCAGCTACATCGACTGGATTCTACCTCAGGACACGTCGCTCGGGACTGTTCAGCTCCTGTGGAAGCACCTCTGCCTCTTCGTCCACGCAGACGGAGGGCCTGGAGCCCTGCTTCTACACGGCCCGCCAAGGAAAGAAATCCCCCGTGTCTCTCCCCCGCCGCTGCTGATGCCGTAGGACAAGAGCAGCCTCGAAAAGGCCTAATAAAGACGTTTACAAACCAAACCAAACCAAATTGATAAGAGTGTCAACATAACTGTAAAGGTTTTCAGTGACCGTGCCTATTGCTGAGATTATCGGACGGCCAGGGTTACCGGCTTTCCGGATATTAGGGTGCATATAAAATGTGCCTAAACGTGGATGAAGCGGAATGAGTGTATGGAATGTGCGCTCGTCGAGCATTTTAGTTTGATGGAGCTGTTGCAGGGTGTTTTTCAGGATATATTAATATTCTTCAGTAGGATCAGATTCGAGAGGTCTTTGAAAGGAGCCATCACTTAATTGTCTGATGCCCTCCTCCAAGTAGTCTGTTCTGTCGAGGACCACTGCAGCTCCGCCCTTATCAGCGGGCTTTATGATAATATCAGTTCGTTCAGATGGTGTATTTATCGCTGCCCGCTCATCGATGGGTATGTTTTGACGGAAAGGTTTAGGTTTCCTGAATGATTTCAAAATATCCCGTTGCACGGATTCGATATAGAGGTCCAGATATTTGTCTCTCTTGGGTTTCGACGTCCATTGTCTCATATTTATGCAATAAATTCAGCATTTATTCTCTCCTTCTTCGTTTATATGTATTGTTAACGAAAAGGGGAGATAATATTTATTGGATTTATTGCATTCATGTTAGGAGAAGGGAAAAGGAATAGAGCTGGCGAAAATTGGGCCAGGAGTGGGGATTCAATCCGCAACCTTTGCCTATGCGGGGCGATCGCCTTAACCGATTGAACCATCCCGGCCACTGGATTCGGCGGGCTCAATTTTAGACCTCCTCTCTGTTTTACTGTTAGTTTCAAATTCTCTTAACTGGGTAGACGACAGCCGTTGCTGATTTAAGGCCCATGCTAGTTCCGAGTTGCGCATTGAAGTGGCACGCCATTTCAGCTTGCAAATGTTGGAAACGGCCCGTCTTCCAATGTGTCTAGGGTACCACTCCTACACATGGGGACAGGCTGCACCGTATATATAATGGGAGTGAGGGAAGATTGACAAGTGCAGCCGTAGTAGGGTGATTTCAGATAAGATTGACCAAAGGGTGGCTGGTCGACATTTTAAATCAACTGATGTTTTTATATGCGATTGTCTAATGTCTGGTATAAACAAATTTACACTTCGTCTTGACCAGAAAGAAAATTGGGGACAGGAAAATCCTAAGGCATGAAGATGGGGACATTAGCATTAACGCACATTGATGGAGGGGGCAGGTTTCAAAGTGAATAACTAAAACGATAAAATTAGCAGAATTCTAATACTTTTATAGAAACAAACTATGGGTAGAGCTGGCTTGTAATATATAGTAATAATATTTATTTACATTATATTTATTTGTATATTATGAGCGTGAAAATATAGGTGTATTAAATGAGAGGATGTATAAATACAATGCTGTGCGACCGTTATCAGTGTCCTTCGGGGAACAGACTGCGCGCGCCCAGTGCACCTGCGTGAGGCTTCTTCTTTGTCGTCCATTTCTTTCCCAACAATATCCCCCGCCGTCGAAAGGGCCGGTCATCCGGCACTTGTGGTAGAGTTAGTTTTGTTGGCGGTAGTATGGCTTCATGCGGGCGATATGAACAATGTCGCTTGATTTGGAGCGGCGATCTCGAGGCGACGAAAGTGGGGCCACCTCATAGTTCGTTGGCGAGAGTTGTCGCAGAACACGGAATGGGCCTACGAAGCGCTTCATAAGTTTCTCACAGAGACCGGGGGCGCGTGAAGGAGTCCACAAAAGAACCTCGTCTCCAACGTTGTAATGGGCCGGGCGATAAAGGTCAGCGTGACGTAATTGTTGCTGCTGCTGAGACTGGAAGGTGTGAATGCGGGCGAGTTGACGGGCGTCCTCCGCCCGGCATATCACGTCTGCTGTATAATGCTCAACCGTGTTATCTTCAATATAAGGTAGGATTGTGTCAAGTGGGGTGAGTGGCTCACGGGCATACAAAAGGTAGTAAGGAGAGTAACCGGTAGTAGCCTGACGTGCGGTATTGTAAGCGTAGGTTACATACGGAAGGACGGTGTCCCAATTAGTGTGGTCCTCCGAAACATACATAGAGATCATGTCCGCTAGAGTGTGATTGAGGCGTTCGGTTAGCCCATTGGTTTGAGGGTGATATGCAGTTGTGACGCTGTGAACGGTTGATGCGAGGCGCAAGACGTCTTCGAGGAGGTTTGAAATGAACGGGGTGCCTCGATCGGTGATGATTTGCTGGGGAGCTCCGTGACGTAACAAAATGCTGTGTAGAAAGAAGTTGGCGGCTTCCTGGGCATTGGCAGCTGGAACGCACTTGGTTTCGGCGTATCGCGTCAGGTGGTCGATGGCTAGGATAATCCACTTGTTGTTCATGGTCGATCGAGGAAAGGGGCCGAGAAAGTCTATGCCGACGCGTTGAAATGGCCGATCAGGTGGGACAAGAGGTTGTAAAAGTCCCGATGGCTTTGTGGTGCGGGATTTCTTTGTTTGGCATTGGTGACATGCTTGAACGTACTTGCTGATGGTGCGGGTCATGGCGGTCCAAAAGTAGTTCTGGCGGATTTTAAAATAGGTTTTGGAGAATCCTAGGTGCCCGGCTGAAGGGTCGTCATGATGAGCTTGAATAATTTCTCGCTGTAGTTGTGACGGAACAACTAGAAGCCAAGTTCGTCCTTGGTGGTTGTAGTTACGGCGGTACAGAATGCCATCCCGAAGTACGAAGAGTCGGGAGCGCCGTTGGGTCTGTACTGGGGGTTCTTTAGCGTGCCGTTGAGGTGTTGAATTATAGGCTTCAAAGATTTGTCGGACGATTGAGCGGCTCCAATGTCGAGAGTGTCCAAGACTGCCATGGTATCTCGTTGGGCGACAGGAGTGGAACTGAGTGTTGAAACCGGTAGTGGACACCTAGAGAGGCTGTCAGCATCAAGGTGGCGTTTCCCGGATTTGTACAGGACGTTGAAGTCGTAGTCTTGTAACTTGAGTGACCAACGTCCAAGGCGTCCTGAAGGATCTTTGAGAGTGGCCAACCAGCATAAAGCATGGTGGTCAGTAACAATAGAAAAGTGGCTGCCGTAGAGGTAATGACGAAATTTGGAAATGGCCCATACGACGGCTAGGCATTCTCTTTCAGTGATAGAATAATTGCGTTCGCATTTGGTAAGGGTGCGGCTGGCGTAGGCGATGACGTGCTGGGTGCCAGAGATAGTTTGGGCCAAAACTGCACCGATTCCATATCCGCTGGCGTCTGTGCGAATCTCGGTATCTGCCCCTGGAACAAAATGGCCGAGTACAGGTACGGTTGTTAGTGCCAGTTTGAGGCCTTCGAAAGCCTGGGTCTGCTCCGTACTCCAGTGGAAACACATGTTGTTGCGAAGTAGCATGTTCAAAGGTTCGGCCAGATTAGCGAATCCTGGTATGAATTTGCGGAAGTATGTGCATAGGCCGAGGAACGAGCGCACGTCTTTTAAGTTCTTGGGCTGTGGGAAGTGAGAGACGGCGGCTGTTTTTTGGGGATCCGGGCGAACTCCATCAATGCTGACTATATGACCAAGGACTTTAATTTCTCTAGCTCCAAATATGCACTTTTTTGAGTTGAGTTGTAAACCAGCGGATTGAAAGCAATCAAGCACTTGTTGCAGGCGGTGCAAATGCTGTTCAAAATTTGCTGCAAAAACAACGACATCGTCAAGATAACAGAGGCATGTTTTCCACGTGAGGCCCCGGAGTAGTGTATCCATCATCCGCTCAAATGTTGCTGGCGCGTTGCAGAGACCGAACGGCATAACCTTAAACTGGTACAGTCCATCAGGTGTAATAAAGGCGGTTTTCGGTTTGTCTGCGTCAGCCACAGGGATTTGCCAGTATCCGCTGCGGAGATCCATGGCGGAGAAAAAAGAAGATCCTTGCAGAGTGTCGAGGGTGTCGTCTATGCGGGGGAGAGGGTAGACATCTTTCTTTGTTATTTTGTTGAGGCGGCGGTAGTCTGCGCAGAAACGCGTGGAGCCATCTTTTTCTTCACAAGAACTACTGGTGAAGACCAAGGACTGTGGGATGGCTCGATGACCCCTTTATCTAACATATCTTGGACGTGGTCGCGGACGGCTGTACGCTCGGCCAAGGAAATTCTGTACGCACGACTGTGAATAGGTGAGGCTGTTCCCGTGTCGATGTGGTGCTGGACATGTGAAGTCTGGGCAAGCGGGCGCCGGTTGAAGTCAAAGAGAGTTTGGTAAGTTGTAAGCAGGTTGGTCAACGCTTTATGTTGGGTGACGGTCAAGTTAGGGTCCACCATTTTTCCTACTTTCTCAATGATATCTGTCGAAGGTGGTAATGGCGCACATTTGAGGTCTTCAGACAGCGTAGCAAAGTTGTGCTCAGAATATTGTGTAGTGACGGTGGCCAAATGGGTACCACGGGGAAGCACTTGCGCTTGGGCCGAGGGGTTGGTGACAAAAAGAAAAATTCTGCCGTCTTTTGGTGCGACTAGGCTGTACGGGACAATGATATTCTTCTTTGTGAAAGTGTTCGGAAGAGGTTCAACGAGGCAACTTGGGGCTGAGAGCGAGTGATCCGGCACAAGCATAATGGCGAGAGCAGAGTGAGGAGGGACGGTGTAGTCGTCGTCGATGTGAAGGGGCACAGATGAATGTTGTTGAAAGTCGTTTATAATGCCAGTAGAGCTCAAGTGAAGTTCGCGGCTGGCGCAGTCAATGAGAGCATCGGCGGCTGACAAAAAATCCCATCCGAGAATAAGATCGGCAACACAACTGGGGAGTACAGTGAACACAATAGTGTGAGTAGTGCCACTAATGGAGATGGACATGGTGCAGCATCCGAGAGGTTGTATGAGGTCACCATTCCCCATACGCAGCAAATATCCGGAAGCTGGCGGAGTCAGCACCTTGTTTAAGCGGCGACGAAGGTTATTGGACATGCAGGATCTTGCGGCCCCTGTATCGACTAGTGCTGAAATTTCTTGTTCGTCGACTGTTACCGTAATAATTGTTGGATAAGGACGAGGAGGATTTGCGACAGTTCGTGTGAATGCAGCCTGACCTCCGGCGTCAAGGCAGGCTGCTGCTTTTAGTTTGACGAGTGGTTTGCAACAGGAGGGCTGTTGAACGGCGAGACGGAGCGCTGACGTCTTGGGTAAGGAGATGGTGAACGGCCACGGCGAGGTTCATAACCAGAGGAGGATCTGAGAGGGCGGTCGTCGAAGTTGCGGCTAGCGTTAGTGTCGTCGAAGCGTCTGGGGTTGTTGAGTGGAGACCGACCGTAAGTTTCGGCGTCGATGCGGCGATGACAGTAGCGGATGATGTGACCGGGGTTATGGCAATAAAGCACACTGGACGGTGGTCTGACGTTCGCCATACATCTGTTCTTCGGGGTGGTTCATAGTGTCGGGGTGGTGCTGGTGTCGTATTTTGAGGTTGCATCGGAGAAAATATCGGCGGCGCGTGCTGCAGAGCACTGACAGTTGGAGGCGGAAGAGCTGCTGAGGCATACGTGCCATGCACAGAAGGCGCCGGATGGAGTGCGCATCGAAGTTCCTCCTTGATTATTTCTTGTATGTTAGGTGCGGTCGTGTCGGCGGATTGCTTGAAAGTATCGGCAGATTGGTGTGAAGTCGGCAGAGATGACAAAAACTCACGGAGTTCTTCACGGATGATTCTACGGATTAATGCCGGGAGGTCGGTAGCAGAAGATGGATTGGAAACTTCTGGGAGACGCGCAAATGGGTCCTTGGAGATTCGTCCACTTTGAAGATCCTCGTAGTGTTTGCACTCAGAGATAAGTTGTTGAACGGTCGGAGGAGACTTGGGGGCAACCACAGAAAATAATTCTTGGGACAGTCCCTTGAAGAGGTGGCGGATCTTGTCATTCTCAGGCATGTTCGGGTCGGCACGATTGCACAGGCGAAGAACATCCTCGATGTATGCTGTAGAGGATTCGGTAGCGGCTTGGTATCTTCGTGACAGTTTGTCACGGGCTTGTTGTCGGCGGCGCTCGGGTGTGCCAAAGACATCGGCGAATGCGGCTTTAAACCCGTCCCATGAATTGAGCTCCTCTTCATGGTTGTCGAACCATTGAAGGGCGGTTCCCTTCAGGTAAAACACAACGTTGGCTAGTTTCAGCGTGTCGTCCCAACGGTTGTGCTCGCTTACTCGGTCGAAGTTTTTCAGCCAGTCGTGGACATCAGCGTCTTGCGTACCTGCGAAGTCTTGAGGATCCCGGTGGCGGTGTTTGGCCGGCAGGGTGACACGGGGCCGCTGGTCGTTAAGGTTTGTGTTACCTGCTTCGTCGGGCATCGGGGTGCGTGTCGAGCGGCCGCTGCGGAGTTCCAGGTCAAGGCGAAATGGTACCGGGGGAAGAGGACAGGGATCGTTAAGCTACCTCCACCACGTGTGAGGGTGAAAATATAGGTGTATTAAATGAGAGGATGTATAAATACAATGCTGTGCGACCGTTATCAGTGTCCTTCGGGGAACAGACTGCGCGCGCCCAGTGCACCTGCGTGAGGCTTCTTCTTTGTCCTCCATTTCTTTCCCAACAATATATTGAGGTTTGTACTAACATTATATAGAAAACCTTACATAGGTGAAAATTCTGCTCAGTTGAGTGTCTATGCGAACCCCGTTCAAAACTCTCATAGCACGAGGTTCGAGTCCTAATAGCGGCCATATAAACAATACATTACAATTTCTGTTGGTAGTTCCTAAAAAACTATTCTATTACTTAACTGTGAATAAAAACCGAAAAAAATAAAAGGTAGGCTCTTTTTTTTTCGAAAATCGACTTCAAACTTGTTAGTTTTCTAGATATTTGTTTTCAGCCAAATGTTCCGCTTTATATGTTAGCGCAAAATATTGAAATTATACTCAAAAGAAAGAGCTTAATTGGAGTTTTACGGTGATGTACAGATCCTAAAAATATATTGGTTAGCTCACACAGCACAGCATGCTAAACTTCATCAAATATTGTTGCAGAGAGGCGGTTCGACAATTAAAAAAATATACACAAGAAAGATATTATGACCTAGACGCTTTATTAGCATAACTCACCGTTTGCATCTTCTTTTATTAAAATATTTTACAGGAAGCTACTAAAAATATCAGAGGCGTTAATTACGAGTTAGTGTATGTTTGTGAGTCATTTGTATTACTGGGCGACAAGTGAACAAAAACCAAAATGTAAGCTTTTATAGCAGCCATACAAACAAAATATTACATTTTCTGTTTATTTTACTTTATAAAGCACTGCAATAGGTAGCTAGAGAAAAACAATTAGCCAAATAAAAGGTAGGTTTTTTAAAAGATTGACGTCCAATTTCCAATTTTTTTAATACTCTGTTTTACGATAAAATCATATTTCAAGATTTTCAGCTGCCATACGACCAAAATATTACATTTTCTAATTATATTACCTTATAAAGCACTGCAATAGCCAGCTAGAGAAAAAAGTCAGCCAAATAAGAGGTTCTGTTTTTAGAAAATCAACCTCCAATTTGCAAAAACTTTGAAATAGTCCTTGCTTTACGAGAATACACTGCCCCTTCTCTTTTACACACAACATTAAATTTGCTATCACTAGAAAGACTATACTCTTAGCTTACTGAAAATACTACTAATATTACGATATGTCAAATAGCTCACGTAGAAGAGCTGGTCAAAAGTAGACAAATATTGTCAAAGGGACGCACTTTGACAATATTTAAAACTAAAGCGAAGGTAAATAATCACAATGAAATTATTGACCATAAATAATCCCTATTCTGAGAGTGGCCGAAAAAAGTTACACTGCACTACCGAAAAAAGGCAAAAAATAGAAAAAAGAAAAGCGAGAGAAAGGTCAGTTTGAGCCTCGGCTGCTTAATTAAAACGTCCATAACTCGAGAGCAAAAAATCGCCCGAACTTGCGGTTTGCACTCCCTGACAGAGAAAGGTTTTCCTCAAAACACATTTTTTTCGTAAAAATTAAAAATTCGACTTCATATCCGTGCTTGAGTTGAAACGAAACCACCCATATATATATATATATATATATATATATATATATATATATAATATAATATATATATATATATATATATATATATATATATATATATATATATATATATATATACCGATTTATGGAAGAAAGCAAGAAAAAAATTCGACAGCGTGTCAGCAAATACCATGAAGGAATATCATAAAAACCAGAGCCGTATGACAAAACATAATGTAATAAAACGCAATATAACAGAAACACGATATAACAAAATTTGGAAAAAACGCATATATATATATATATATATATATATATATATATATATATATATATATATATATATATATATATATATATATATATATATATATATATGCGTTTGTTCAAAATTTTTTTTATATCGTGTTTCTGTTATATTGTGTTTTATTACATTATGTGTTGTCATACGGCTTGAGTTTTTATGATTTTCCTTCGTGGCATTTGCTGACTCACTGACGAATCTTTTTCTTGCTTTCTTCCATAAATCGGTGTTTTAATTAGCTGTTAACGTGTTAACTCAATGCTTAGTGACCGCGCTCTTATTTGTGTAAATCTCTACATGCATAAGCTGGTATTGGTTTCTTACTTTTAATGTCTATATTTGTATAGCATAACGGTATTGACAAATGATTTAAATAAAGAAAAATTGAGCAATTTTACATAGAATAGCGTGACAGTGATATCCCGAGATGAAAATTGTGATAAATCCTTAACACACTTCATTACGAATATGCTTAGTGGAAATCATATGAAAAGTCGTTTATAATCTTTAGTCACTGGTCTTTTGTTATTCATTTCCTACACTAGCTCTCTTGAGCAAATAACGAAGTAATTATTTTTTATTACTTTTTTATTTATTATTATTTTTTATCTGATCAAGTAGTTTTATTTTTGTTTTTGAAAATATTCATCCATTTAATAATTTTATTCATTTTTTATTTATTTATCATTTTTAATATTATTTTTCATTTATGTATTATTTTTATGTTACGGTTGAATTAGATGGCACGTGTTCAAAATACACACACTTTGTCGCGACGCTTGTCGCGAGGTACATTACACTATTTCTCTTGCTGGAGATAGACCATACAAAAATTTTGTTTTCGCCAACTCTCGCTATGTTTTTCGGGTAAAGGTACAATGTCAGTATCGCAGGAATCAATGAAGGAAAAAAATTCGTCCCTTTCATTGCACTAAAATTTACCGACAGGTTATGACATGTACTTTAAAAGGCACTGCTCCCTCCTATATTTTTCTACAATAATATGCTTAGATGGGCCAGTGGGTACATCATTCTATGTTGAATGAACTCCTGCACCGGATAGATACCCAGATGAGTCGTTTTAATTCGGGATAACAAAGGTACAATCATTCGCCATGGGAGTTTCGCGAACAGCGTACGACATAACATCTTACATCCGACTTTTTTTTTTTTTACACAAAGTTTGTTGTACCGCAGATGAAAGAAAATTAGTGTTTCTTTTTTCTTTTAGTTTAATCATTATTTTTTGTGGGTAAGACGCGTGTCGTGGCAAACGTCGTCACAAACCGATCTACTGAGTATTCTTAGGCCAGAACGTATACCGCCAGCACTTTCTTTCTTAGCTAAAAGAATGGAAATTTAATGAAAATAGATTTCACTAGCTAGCATGAAAGACATCTAAATGGTGCGCTCGCTTTATGCTTTCGGGAGGGAACTAAAACTTAGTACAGGTAGAAGAGTTTTCTTTTCTTCTATTTGGATACGTTTCCTTCGGCGTTATAATGGCTTGGGCTCACTTGACTTGACCCGTGTATGTTTTTATTTTATTTTATGTTTTTGGATCAGGAGCTCTAACTCTAACGTGACGGAGGCCGTTGCCTGTGATATATATTCTTGGTTTCGCTAACGAGTGCCGCGACCGTGTCCCCCTTAGTACTACTACTTTTTTTTGTATGTGTGTTTTGTTAGATTGTTGTTTTTTCATGCTTAAGCGTTTTACTTGTACTATTATATATATGATTTTTTTCTTTAGCTTTCTCCAATGTTCCTTTTCTCCTTTGGCCTCTCTAAAAACGCTTTGCAACTGTACCTTCTGCACACTTGAAGAAGGGAAGTCTCTTCCCGAAACGTCGTGTAATAAAGCCTCTACTGCTGTTCAAACATTTTTCTACGTTTACGACTTTCTTGGTGAAGACTTGTTCATTAATACAGTTATCCTATTGGGCCCACAAATGCCACAAAAAACAAGATAGTCAGGGCCCACCTTCTTTGCAAATTCGGTGAGTCGTACACAAACGGCAGTGTTGTTTTCCTGAAAAACTAGAACCGTTTGCTGCATGACTAAGAGCTCCTTTGAAAGATGATCGAGGACGACGATTTGTCTTGATTAGAACGGGGACAGTCGAGTGTTAATGTCAGAAACTTGGCCTTCGACTGACATTTGGTTTCGACTCGTCCCCCAGATATGACCAAACTAACATGGCGTGTTTTAACATATTTCTGACCAGCAATGTAAACTTTGCAATATAGAAAATATTTCCTACAGCGACGGCTCGGACTTAGGATTGAAATGGAACTGAGCACGTGAAAAAGCGAAGCATTCCTGCACCTCGATGAAATTCGCTACAACCTTGATACCTTGCCAATTTTAAAGCCCGAAGTGGTTTTAAAGCATGAAGTGGTTTTAAAGTGATACATCACTGAATGGTGGTGACCTTTTCAGTACGCTGGACCTTCGGGAAGCCTATATTGCTACAACCGGCTACCTTTTGGTGTTGCATCGGCCCCTTCAATCTTCCAGAGGAGAATGGAGACCTTGTTACAAGGCATTTCTGGAGTTCAAGTGTACCTGGATGATGTCCTGGTAGCGGAAAAGAACGGGGACAACGGTGAAAGGCTACGTCAGGTACTGCAAGTGCTCCGTGATAACGGAGTCAAGCTGAACAAGGAGAAATGTTGCTTCCGGAAAGCAGAAGTTATCTACCTCGGACACAGGATTGACACAAAAGGGCTGCATCCAACCGGCAAGAACCTGGAGGCCCTCCAGCATGCCCGAGCACCAACGAACGTCAGCGAGCTTCGCTCGTTCCTGGGCCTCATAACTTATTATAACCGGTTTGTGCAAAACATGGCAACATTGTTGTCCCCCTTGTACACACTGTTACAGAAGGGAGTAAAATGGCATTGGGGAAAAGATGAAGACAGGGCGTTTCAACGAGCAAAAACGATCCTGAGTGAGTCCAACATGTTAGCTCACTATGACCCTACGAAGCCCTTGCTTCTTGAACGTGACGCTTCACCACATGGAATTGGCGCCGTCCTTTCCCACCGTTGTGGAAGCGAAGTGAAGCCTGTCGGTTTTCGTTCTCGGACACTGACGAGTGCTGAGAAGAACTACTCCCAACTGGAACGAGAAGCCTTGGCATTGGTGTTCGCTGTCACGAAGTTTAGGGACTACTTGTTGGGTAGGGAGTTCACTCTGGTTACAGATCACAAGCCCTTGGTAGGTCTCTTTCATCATGACAAGGCCGTGCCGACGATGGCTGCGGCTAGAATTCAACGGTGGGCCATCATCCTGGGTGGATACAGCTATCGCATCGAGTACCGGCCAGGGACAAGTAACGCCAATGCCGATGCCATGAGTAGACTTCCCCTTCAAGCGGATTCGCAGGAACTACAAGAGGAGGATCTTCCTGAAATAATTGCTTCCTTGGAGGAGCTGGACAACGGCTTGGTGTCAGCGAAACAGATGGCACAGATGACCGCGGAAGACAAGACGTTGCGTAGCGTCATCAGTTATGTCCAGCGCGGATGGCCGCGGAAGCTATTGATGGAGCAAGAGGGGCTTCGACCTTTCTGGAGCAGGAAAGACGAGCTTTCGGTGCATCACAGCTTGCTGTACTGGGGAAACCGAGTCGTCGTTCCAAAAAGGCTCGCGAAGCTGTCCTCAAGCTCCTCCACGAGACCCACCAAGGTGCGTCGGCCATGAAGACGGTTGCTCGCTCAAAGTTCTGGTGGCCCTCATTGGACTCGGCTATCGTAGACCTCACCCAGAGATGTGAGACATGTATTCAAGCGGCTTCTATGCCAGCAGCACAGAAACCTGTCGACTGGCCGGTGACCGGTGAACCCTGGTCGAGGTTACACTTGGATTATGCCGGGCCCGTCGACGGAAAGATGATCCTGATTGTCATCGACGCATACTCGAAGTGGATTGAAGCTACAGCTACCAATCATGCAACGTCGGATTCCACAATCCGACAACTTCGGGAGCTGTTCAGCCGCTTTGGAATCCCACGGACTGTCGTCACGGATAATGGTACACCATTTACAAGTGAAGAGTTCTCTCAGTTCCTAAAGAGGAACCACGTGGAGCACTACCGCACGGCCCCCTATCATCCACAATCGAACGGCCTTGCCGAACGAGCCGTACGTACGGTTAAGGATGCCTTGAAGAAGACAAGCGGGTCCACACTGGACGTCAAGTTGTGCCGACTGCTTCTCAATTATCGGCGCACGCCTGTGGCTTCGGGCAAGTCTCCATCCCAGTTACTTTTGGGATACCAGATCCGGTCACGTTTGGACACGTGCTTTCCGGACAAGAGGTCAGAGCTGACTGCACAGGGCGGGAGTCAGCCCACTCCGCCATTTTTTAAACCGGGCAGAAAGATATTCTTCCGAAACTTTGGTAAGGGCCCAAAGTGGCTGCCGGGAATCGTCAAGAGCGCGGAAGGCTCACGCATGGTGACGATACAAGCCAATTCGGACCTGGTGCGTCGCCATCTTGACCAAGTTCGCCAGCGGCGCACAGAAGACCCACTTGGGTTTCCCGAATGGACTGACCCAGAGGCGCCACTCACACCTACAACATCAGAGGGCAAGGTTCCCTGCGACGGAGCTCTAGCTGAACGAGGGCTGGACCCGTTGCCGGGCCAGAATCCCACTGATTCAAGTCCCGCAAACCCAAGTCCATCTAAAAGTCCCTCAACAAACCAGAACCAGCCCCTCTCAACTCCTGTGCCACTTCCACGGCGCTCGACTCGAGATAGGAAACAGGTTCAGCCCTTCCAGTCTTCTTTTTAAGGGGGAAGATATGATGGGAACTGAGACCAGACGACGACGACAACGCACACTCTTCTGGAGCCGAGTGCGCGAGCGGCGTTGTTCGGGATCCGCCATCATGAAGTAAAGACGTTTATTGTCCTTGCTCTTCAGTTCTTAGTAGAACATATCGCCACACCGGCGATTCGGTAGTACTTTACTACACTTTGCAATAGAGAAAATATTTCCTACAGCGACGGCTCGGACTTAGGATTGAAATGGAACTGAGCACGTGAAAAGCGAAGCACTCCTGCACCTCGCTGAAATTCGCTACAACCTTGATATTTTGCCAATTTTAAAGCCCGAAGTGGTTTTAAAGCATGAAGTGCCTTTAAAGCACGAGGTGCTTTTAAAGCATGACGTGCTTTTTAACGGAACCGCCAATCCTAAAACTTTGTCCGTCTGTGCATTTACTTTTTGCTAAATTTAGCAGGGAAATTGAATTGGTGTTTAGGTCACGCAACATCAGTTGATGTCACGTGACCCCAAGTAACGTGATTTATACACCAATTCAGTTTCTCCGCCAAATTCTGAGGGGAATTTCGGCGATTTACTTTCAAATCGTGCAGAAAAAAGGGGTCATGTCTCAAAAATGTTTGAAAGAAATATATATGCTGGGACCCGTAGAATGAAACTGAAAACCGCTCTTGCGTCATATTTTAAGTTATTTTGGTTTTAGACTTTTGAAGCATAGAGTTATTACAATAAACGCTAGAGGCTCAGCTGGCGCTGGTGTCTACGGGACTTCCGGTTGCAAATTGAAGCAGACAGCATGCAGTCTACATTTCCAGCCTCCCTGTGTATTCCTATGGGAAAACGCGCGTGAATTTTGTCTCTTCGCCGGAAAATAACATGAATAACTTTTGTCATTTCGGTTGTACCGGATAGTATGTACCTTTATTGGTATTGTGAAAGTGTAATTGCTTTAGTTACAGCATTTTTCTTTACCACTGAACGATGTTAAACTTCGCTCTATTTCAGGCCCAAACCCCTGTTTCAAGGAAGGTATGTGAAAACGAGCGACGATTCTAAGCAAACTAACGATCGAAAGGAATGTAGAGTGTGTTCAAGGTTTGCTAGCATTTCGGTGGTGCTTATATATTGCTAATATGCCCGTCCTGTCATTGGATGAAAATGACTCCGTCGTGCGTCTTTACGATCGGTTAAAGAAACATTCGAACGCAAAAAATAAAGCACGTGAGCTACGAAAGGTGTGTCTTTTTATTATTTCCTATGTCGGGCAGCTTTTATCGGGCACCTGCTCTCTGGCTCCCCCTATTTGCAAAGATTTGGAGCGTGCGGGTGATGATTTGAACCCAGAACAAGCATCTTCGCACATATTCATGAGCAGAAAGAATAAAGCAGCACTTATTTATTGCAAATCTGACTATATTACGTGGCTTTCAATTTATTTTGATCGTCTGCATGCACAAGGAATTACTTATCCAGTGTTGTACTGCGTAGTTCTTGCCGTCTCTCTTGGTTTTCCACATGTCCTTCGTTCGTTTTGCACGTATATCCCCCATGCTGAAAAGCGTCGACGCCGTGTTCGCGCTAACAGTGTCCGACAGTGCACATAAATACACGTACGAAGCGGTTTTAACACCGCTTTTCATGCCACGAATTTCAAATAAAAATGCTGTAACTGACCAATTATTTCGTCTGCGTGACTGATAAATGTTCTAATGTGCCTAGTACGCACAAATTATTCGTGATATTTGCTCTTATAATCGAGCGCAGAAAGAAAATGCACTCGCTTTTTCCCATAGAAATGCATTACCGGAAGTCAATTTCTGACTGCTTGCTGTCTGCTTCAAAATGCAACAGCACACTAGCGCCACCTGAGCCTCTAGCGTTTATTGTAATAACTCTATGTTCTGGAGAACCAAACACAGATTTTGGGAATTGTGCGATTGTCGTAGGTTGCGTATTCCGCAGCTTTACCAGGCTCAAATACATTTCACACAACAAATATTTTGTCCTAACTCTAAATGTACAAATATCAACGTAAATTTTATCAAAAAGGCAATTTTAAATGCATTTTTTAACTTACTTTCTTTACTTTAATTTATTTATTTACTTTTACTTTTTTACATTTAAATTTTATTTAAGTAAACTTACAATTCTATAAAATATTTAACAACACAAGTTCACAAGAACGCTTACTGTGACCCAGGCACGTAGCCAGGAGTTTGGTTCGGGGGGGGGGGGGGGGGCGCCCATGACAAAATGCTGTATGAGGGGGAGGGGGAGAGGAGGCCCTAGCAAAATGGAAGATTTCGGGGGGGGGGGCATGGCCCGATGGGCCATCCCGCCCCTTGGCTACGTGCCACCAAGCAACATTAAAATGGTTTAAAAGTTTACACCTGAGGCTAAGCATATCGTTCTAGCATAAAATTGAGGGACCATACTTCAAATTTTTTGTCGGCAGTTCGCAAACCGAATGGTATGAATAGGACTAAGCGCTTTCTGCTCTTTCCCTTGGATCGCAGCAGTAGGCCAGATGTGCTCCGTTACTTTTCGGCAAAATTATTCCAGGCTTCAGGGGCGACTATCAGAGTGATAACAAAAGCACATCCAGTTGTTTTTAAGTTCGGTCGATCTGCAGTTGCGCAAAGAGGCTTGATTCTGCTTTGCACACGCCGCGACACGCACCTGGCAGTCCCCGCATGGCGTCAGAGCACGTACATGGCTCACTACATCGACGGAGAGAAAAAGAAACGGAATTCTCCAAGTTTTGTCAACAACATTCGATCAAGCTCGGAACAAGGACGGGTTTCTCAATGCTGTTACACAAATTGCTCAGCATCTAGAGTTATGTTGTTACGCCTTTTAACGGTGCTTTTTGGTCACATTAAACGTTCTCGTGAACTTCCTTTGCAAGATATTTTACGTAATTCCATCTTCTGCCCCTCAGTCTATGCAAGCTTTCTCTTTCTAAAAAATTAAAAAAACAAAATATTAATATTAGTAGGTTTAAACAAGTCTACATTTTTACATGACTTAGTGTGCATGGAGAAGCAAGAGTTCGATAAAGCTGACATTTCTTGCTGGGGCTGTCGGCTGATCGAGAATACGTTGTTTCACCAAACTGCTCTATCATTTTTTATGAAACTGTTAGAGAGAAGTATCTATAAGCTTTTCATTTTCACTAGAGATTATAAGAAATTCATTTAGTTGTGAGTTCAGATATTTCTTTAATGTTCATAAATCGTTTTCGCGTTCGTTTTTTTTTTTATTTCGTACGAAATCGAAAAGCGAAACGAAGAGCCCTTAATATGTTCAAAAATGTAAATCATATTAAAAACTCTTCGTACAAAAAAAATGAGAAATTGTTTTTTTTTAGAAAATTGAGGCTGAAATTTGTTTTTTTAAAGATTCCTCTTGTATTCAAAAGCGTTTTTCGCCAAAAAAACTTAATTTGATTATAACAATGTTGTGCAAATTTGAATACCTATTTGCTTTAGCTTTAATTTATATATAATTTATGTCATAATATTGATTGTTAAGCTACGCCCATCGAACCTTGTAAATTATCGTCATATGAGTCAGGTTCTAGTTTAGAAAACATGATTGCATTTTCGATGTTGTAGCGCACGGGTACATTTTCCGCTGCATTCACCGGATGGTAAAGGTAGTACGACCCCAATGAAGCTTTTATACGCACGTGAATAGCCTCATTTCTCTCCCATTTTCCGGTGGAGGACTGAACTGATCCCCTCTTTTACATTACTTGTTTACGATTTAGCGGTAGGGTTTGGACTCTTTTATATATACGCGGCAGGGTTGATCTAGACGCTTCTCGCAGCGGCAGCTTCGTCATAAGCTCTCGGATTGCTCAAATACCATGAAACGTGCAAAAACTCAACTTGAGGTATGTTACTTAGGCTCTCTCTACACCTACGCATTGTACTGTGTATTGGGATCTTGCTTAATGTTAAATTGTAAATTTAATTCCTGAAAAAAAAATTCGCTTTTTGTTGGAACGGCATCGCCTCGCCCCGTCTCTCATGAAGAAGATAAAGATCACAGAGAACATCGAGGAGGCGAAGGAACACGTGGTTTGCGAGTCCATCGTATTCGACGGGGATCCACAAGACCTTCAAGAAGTTTGCATGGATATTCGACCGCGAGCGAAGCCACAAACTCTACCAGAAGAACAACCGGCAGATATGCAAAGGTAATGCGAGCTACTGACTGATTCGCAGCATGTTGATTGTTCTGCTTTCTATGGCAATATTTTTTAAGATACAACAATACAGGAATTAGTATTATAAGGAGAGAAATATGCGATTAGAGGGTTCTTTTTTTTTCCAAAGAAATTTAACATGGGGCACTTTTTTAACACTGAATTTGTTCTATGATTGGCACCTAACCGTCTTCGGTTACCAACTCCAGTGAGGGAAGAAGGAAACGCGAGTGCCAGTCGAACGACTTGCTCGGTTAGATTCGAGTTACTGCTGCGTGTCAAATAACGTAATTCAGAGATGTATATTGGGAGGGTCTGTCCAGTATGCGTGGCGACGAAGTCGCTAGAGAGGAGAAAAATGAAGGAAGAGGGAAGAGCACCGAAGTAGTGAGAGAGGAAGGAGGGAGCTAAAAAATGAAAGCCGTTTACAACTCCCTGTAACGCCGAATTAGAGCGCAGCTCTTGAGGAGGAGGGAAAGGCACGGGGTGGGGGTCACGTGACCTCAGGGGGGTCACATGACCTCGAAGGTCACGTGACCTCAGGAAGGGGGGTCACGTGGCCTGGGGTTCACATGACCTTGGGGGGTCACATGACCTCGGGGGGTCACGTGACCTGGGGGTCACATGACCTTACGGTTACGCCGACGCCGACGCCACTCAAGCCGGAAACGGGCGCCTAAGAGCTGCGCTCTAGAAGGAAACGACCGCCATTTTGACGCAACACGCTTTTGGTACAAAGCACTGCTGAGGCTACGCGTCGACTGCTACGGGTCAACTTCTTTTTCGCCTGAATAAAAGTTTGCGGTCAAACGTCAAGAAATCCTCATTCGTTCGCTTTTTAGCCCACCGAGGAAGAACACCATAACATTTTCTTGTCTGGCCTAGCGAAATAAAAGAAGGGAGCGAAATTTGGTTGTCGATCCCATGCATTCCACCGGGCGAATGGATGAAAAGGGCGGCCCTCCCCGCACAGCTGGGAGCAGCCGGAAGCTCACACGCATGAGCTCGCGCCTTTCACTGTGCGCCGCGAGCTGATTGGCTCACTCGGGAGGGGTTGTTACGGCGGTGAGATCAACAACTGGCCAAACTCTCCCAATACACGGCTCTGATGTAATCAAAGATAGAGCGATGCTAACGTCGCACTCCGCTCCTAGAGCGCGGTAATCGAGCAGCTCTGGGCTTTTAGAGTTCCTATTGGGCAGGAGATCGAACTATAGGGGGCGCTCTGACCCGTTTGTTGTCCCCATACTCGGTGTTTACTCAACACAAGGCCTGTGCACATGCCCAGAGGCCTTATGGGCATGTCCATGTCACCTTCTACAATAGAGCGCGGGGCACAGTTTAATGTAAAAAATACTAACAATCGACGAAGCGACGTTAAGTGCCGGATGTATCGTCAGAGAATGCGAGCTTGATTCACTTCGGCTTTTGTGCTGAGCTGGGACCGGGCATGCTGCATTGTTCATGCAGGCCGGAGTGGAAACAAAAGAGCCCCTCCTCCCCCTCACCGGAGAACACGAACTCCAGCCGAACGCTGACGCCGGGTTCGGTTATGTCGGCCGAGCGCTGAATCGTTGTATTTGTTGCCCCCATCCGTGTAGTTCTAAAGTTAACCGCTTGAGGCGTACCGGTCGCTCCTCCTCCCCAATACAAGTACAATCGATTTTTATGCAAACGCGTTAACTGTCCCATGGAGCGAAGCCGGCGTTGTCTGTAGCCGCTGTCTGCAGCAGCGAAAAACGGCACCTAAATTCCCATTGGCTGAGCGAAACGACATCAACCTGAATGCTTCGTCACGGAAGCTGTCGTGAAGAGCCGGCGAGGTTCGCCGCGCCTGCGCAGTGGGGGAGCGTGATGTCACTGCCGGGGCGCCATGTGAAAAAGGTGAGACGTGGCGCTCTGCTTTTAGGAATGCTTTCGCATTCCTACAGGTAACCAGTCTTTAGTGTCTCTGCCAAATTTTTTTAAGTGCGAATGCATTAACTGTGATGTGGAGCGAAGGCGGCGTTGTGTGTAGCAGCGAAAAACGAAACCTAAATTCCTATTGGCTGAGCGAAATGGCCCCTAAACTCCCATTGGATGCGACGCGTCATATGGCTCCATAGCAACGACGCCATCGTTGCTAAGGGGCCAGTTGAACTGCTGGCGCGCAGCTTGAAGGGGTGGGACTCTCCGTACAGTGTTCGTACGAACACTGTACGGAAAGCCATTCAGCAGCGAACTGGAAGTTGTTGCCGTAGCGCACCGCTAAAATAACAAGACGCGTCAACTAGAACTAAAAATTCCGAGATTTACGCTACGCACCGAACATCCGCCAAGCGTATGAACGGCTAATGTCGCGGCACGTACGGAGAGAACATAGACAAGCTAACCGGGAACTAACTTAATAGATATTTCTCCTGAATGAACACGGCACAGCCCAAATATTGTTGGCGGATGACTTAAAACAGTCATACGTTGGAGGAAATCGAGAACCAAGCATACGGGCATAGGTACCCGGCGTCGGTTGGGATCGAAGATGGCGAAGTGGGAGTGGCCATGGCGTTCGCGTGATGTGACAGTGACGTATAGTTGACGAGCTGTCGATGAAACTACGCCAACTGGCCAAATTCTCCCCTATAAATGGTTCTACAACATGCCAGGGCGGTCTGCGCGGCGCACCGCCTCACTCCCTGTCGGCGCTGCGGCCGCTTACGGTCCTATTCACAACTCTTAAGAGGTGCTAAGGTTCCCTCGGAATTTTTTTTCAACATTTTTCTTTTTTTACTTTGGTGCGCCAGTTTCTGATAAGGCAGTTCACGAGGAAGCCGCAGCGCGGCTCCATTCCCTCACCTTGTCCGTTCCATCACTCTCAGAAATAGGGAGTGTACAGGGGTACACCCTTGTCCTATGCGTAACACCCCAAAACTACATTTTGTCGTTCTGTCCACTGACGTCGAGCTGTCGATACCAACTTTTACGAGCGGCTTGATAAGCTGTTGAACATGACGTACTAAATAGCTAATGTTAGTATCAAAGACTGCAAAAAAAATTACTGAGGTTTTGCAGCAGGGCCAAAAAACCTTTATTGTCATACTGTAGCCTTTAATGAATACATTAGCTATTTTATTAAGTTGTATCGCTCGACTCTCAAGCTGCACGTAAAAGTTGGTATCGCAAGCTCGACGTCGGTGGACAGAACGGTGAACTGTAAATTTGGGGTCTTACATATGGGACAAGGGGGGGGGGGGGTGTTTATCCCTGTGCACTCCCTATTTCTGAGAGTGCAGTATGCCTCGTATCCGGAGTTATAGTGCCAGAGTTGCCGCGGCGCCAGAAGCGGCGGTGCTGCGATCGAATTTTGCTTGACGATGCATCACATTTTGTGTTACCGCTGACTTTGCCTCAATAGTAGGGGAAAGAGTCACGCTTTTTATTACTACATTAGCAATTATTTTGGCATTGAAACAATATGGCGAAGTTGAGCAATTTAAACATCGCACATATTCATCTTTTGG
Source organism: Ixodes ricinus (assembly GCA_037355805.1). Lineage (NCBI taxonomy): Eukaryota > Metazoa > Arthropoda > Arachnida > Ixodida > Ixodidae > Ixodes > Ixodes ricinus. The sequence goes on along the minus strand of JAZHYW010010021.1, from coordinate 17,865 downwards.
TAGTCGCTTCATGCAAAATTATATTATAGCAATGATATCACGTGCGAATAAACACAAATCACTGTATGGTAACCTCGTTGTGATGTTTCTGCGGCAAAGCCTTGTTTTACAAACACATCGCTTTTACGTCGTTTACGGAACAGGCTTCGCCTGAATCTGAACAGCAACGCGCTAGCGGCAGCGGAACAGATGCTGGCCTACTTTCTGTTGAATTCGCCTTCGAAAACGCTGTCGATTCTGAAGGAGTCCGGAAACAAGGTTTTCCTGGGGGTGTTTTAGGAGCACGGAAGCATCACGCGAAAACTTCTCGTCCCGTCAACGAGATGTCCAGGTCTGTAAGAGCATGTCTTTATAGCTTTCTTTCATGGCTCGTCGCATACATGCAGAGCGCTGCTTTACGGTAGTAAAATACGTATTCAGCACAGCAGAGCGCCAACAGAACATCGGGAAGCGAATTCAAATATCAAGACATCTTGTGAACAATACTATCGCACCTGGTGCTATTCACAGGGAAGGGATCTGTATCGGTCAGTTTTCCTATGGCCACTACTCTACGGGGCATGTTAAAGAGCACCAGGATAATAAGGGTAATAACCGTACGGATGTGTCCCATTTACTTCTCCATCGCATAGGTGTAAAAAAATTACACTTCAAGACAACTGAGCATAAGCCGAATAGAAATTCAGAAAACGGAAAACATATTTTTTGGCAAAATTGTATTTCGCCCCCTCCCTCTCCCTCATTTGCCACCATTGTTTCAACCTAAATTCGTAGCAATACCAGATAACAAAGATCTCTGGGTAAACTTTGGCCACTGAAAGCAGCTAAACTTCACATTCTATGGCCACAGTCCGATTTTGACCTTCATTCGCGGAACAGTGCCAAACTTAGGCTTCACTGTTGGTTCTTTGGTTCATACGTAGCATCTTTTGCTCAAGTTTTGGCACTTTGGCAATTATGTGGCGAGCCAGAGAAAAGCCCATAAAACTAACAAAGAGAAGTACTGCGGCAATAAATAACGCCTTAGAGCAAAACAGTTTTAGGCCCAAGTCAGAACCTCTAGGGTCGCCAATCTTGTGCAGAGTTAACCGTTTCTCTTACGTGCTGCCTGGGATGTGGGCATGCTGCACAAGTTCTGCTTAATGTGTCCCCCAAAAGATATGTTTGCGCACGTAGGCAGCTGGACCCAAACCAGTCGGTTCGAACGGCCGACGTCGGAAAGACCAGGACTGCAGACCTCCCGCAGATATTCCTGGTCAAGTACAACTGCAACCAGTGCGACTACGACCAGGGACCCTTCGTCCTCTCGCAAAGCGAGGATCTCAAGCCTGCGTCTTGTCCCGAGTGCCAGAGCCCTGGCCCCTTCACTGTCAATAAGAAACAGGTGAGACGGGGCATCATCAGCTAGCTGCACGTACCATATTGATTTGCCGAACCTGACGCCGAATTAAGCAACAGGTCCCACTTTCCCTCCAATGGTTCTGGGGCCCCAAGCAATAACAATTGGCAGGATTACAGAAACCTACTCAAAGCCGGATTTCTCAGCAGTGTATCACTTCGGGCAGACATTGCGCGCCTAGTGCCAACCAGTGCTCAGGATATGACAGTGGCACCGAGCAACATAAAACGGACAGCCCAATTACCCAGCTTAAGCTGCTTTTGAGCCGCAGACTTCGTGATGTTCTGAAGTACTTTAACGAACACAGTAGCTGTCAGAAAACTCAAGCTGAGAAACAGGGGAAATGCTACACAAAACACCACATCTTATATGTTGAAGGGAAAGGCTTTTATCACATTTGTCTTTATCCTTTCACAGTGTTTCCCTGGAGGTCGTCAGACAGATGCAACCCTGGCACCACAGCGTACATCTTTTCTAACGAGTGATGTCGACGAATATTCTAGTGAATGTTTCCCTAGGAGTGAATACAAAACAAGGTTCCACCATACTAGCGCATTTCAAATGTCAGACCCTGAACATTGGGGGACGTATTTTCGCACAGCACCTGCCAATGATCAATCTGATAGATTATCCAAAGTAGAATCAAAAGACTATCAAAATCCTTATACTAATTTGTTAAGCACAACATCGACTGAAGCTGGTACATTGTGCAGTCCGTGGCAACATGCTCGATATAACTCAATATTTCATCAAACGCCAAAAGCACCAAAAATAACCCATGAGCCGGCGCATTTATATGATTTGTTGCTCGCCTATAAGACAACTGCTTGTATAAGAGTGGAAAGGAACTTTAATGAAATTAAATTTGCAGCTAAAAGATTAGAAGTGTATTGTGAAAATGAGTATCCTTGTGTTATGGTAAAAATACAAGACTTTGAAAATGTTTTCACGGAAACAGGACGCTTATGCGAGATAGCTATGACTTATTTTGTTGCTATAGCCAACAAGGTTGCACATTCAAAAAACATTCCTATTGAATTAGTGATTAGGGAGGGTTTTGGTCATAACATTCCAAGTGTTTCAACAATAATTACTTGCTTTAGGATTAATATTGGCATGACGCCGAAAATCTACACAGAAGTGTTAGTTCAGAGCCTAATTGAATTAAATGATATGTTTCTAGCTCCGCTTTTGAATTCAACATTTCAAATAAATTTAAATACAGCGCAGATAAAATACCATAACGAGGGAGTTACAATATATAATAACCACCAAAAAGACACGGAAAAAGCGCAGCCAGTTGGGTTTTGGTCAGAAAATGAATGTTTATTGACGGTATTAAATAAGGTTGGGGATTCTAGCGGAAACAAAGTGTGTAGTCAAATTATGAAACCAAGAAAGAATGTTGATTTGCTAGCAAATTATGTATCTGAAGAATTAGAGCAGCCGCAACCAAATTTCGTTAACCCTCTTACTAAACTTTTGGGACAATTATCATATTCTGAAAAAGTAGTCTTAAACGTTCCTGAAAATGATTACAATAAGGTATCAATGCATGAATATTCAGACGAAGAAAACCAGAAACTTAAAGAAGATTTTGTATTTTGGCGTATTATGCATGACATGGCATTAGCTTTTGATGTAAAACGGGGACATGAATTGCTTGAAGCGATAGAAGCGCATAAGCTACTTGGTCTATACAAGATGCTTGAGAAGAAAACTTGAACTTTATCAGAAACAGCGGTTATCAAGAAGCTCAAGATGGGTGTGGAAGTGATAGTGATTGCGAAATACTGAGTAGCCCGACCTTCTATTCCAGAAAGGTCACGGTAGCTACTGGCATGAGGGCAATTAATTTGGCTCATTTCGTGTCATTATACCGTTTACGACAACTAGGTTTTACACCCGAGACAGATGCAGATAAAATGTATTTTGAAACAAAAATGCTGTCAGAACTGTACGTGATATTTTTACCGATTTAGCTTCAGATAATAACACTCAAGAACACCAGGGTTACGCATCAATAAGATACATTGATTTGAATCACTGTGTTCCTACTGGTGCTGAGCCTCTGGGCCTAAAAGATATTCTGCGTAAAACATCAGGAAATGATATTGTCGTTCTTGATTACACGAGTGCTAATACAGAAAGGATAAATACATCTGTAAAGATATTCATTAAAAAAGTCCACGTCATAATTTTGGTAAGTAGTGGACTAAAACACGAGCAACTTGGAGCTGACATGAACACTTATGGGACTATTAGAATAGTTGCGAAGGACCGTGGTGTACTTCTTGAGTTATATTCTTTATTGAAAAATGTTTTAGAACTGACAAAAGAAGTTTTGGCGAAAGAGTTACACTGCATAAGGAAAGCCTACAAGAATGCTGGAGCTGTTGTGACTAATGCGGCAATTTACAAAGAAATGCACAGAGAGTTAGGGAGTGACGAAACCAGGTAAAAATATGCCTACAGTATCTAAGCAACCAAAATAGCAGTTCGCACCTATATTGCGTTTGATAATTGGGGAATACAGAGGTAAGGATACATGTATACTTTGAGAAGTTCATCTCCATGGTGCTGTCGTAAAGTATTGCTAACATCATCATGTTGATTTATTATGTGAATCTGATTAAGCAACTAATGTTGACTTCTAGAAAAGAATTAATTAGGTATTGAAATCGAGCAGCCATATTTATTATTAAAAATATTTAATTTGAAAAGCCGATTTATCATGAAATTAACAGACCTGTGTTTTATTTCCGCGAATAAATTTGAAAGAACAGAAATATCATATTGTGTTAAAAACTAAATTGAATATTGATGCTCATAGGACGTTGCACTCGAAACAAATGATTTGTCAGTAAATGTTCCGTTTTTATGTCATATTAATAATAGTGCCAATAAATTATTTCCAAATCGTAGTTAAACATTTGAAAACATTTTCTCGAATACACTTGAAAAAAATATCCACAGTGTAGATATAATATCAATTGATTCCCGACAAGGTAGAGTGGATTGTAAAGAGTTACATATATAGCAGAACATATAAATTGTATATGCTCAGAAAGTTGGTTTTAAGGTAAGGACAAGACAATAATTAATATGTTTATTAATTAGGATTTATCCAAATTTTTATTACGATATAATATTACATCAAACAAACCTCAAGACATCTACCCATCAGTCACTAAATTTATTTTTAGCAAGCGGCAGAATATTTTCTAGACAACTCAGGTTTAGCATAATCATTACACACAACTTTCAATGAAAAAAAACAACATCTAGCGTCTAAGTTATGAAATGATTAAACTGGAAGCTTCTCACAAATTATTTGTAGTAACTTCGCATCAAGTTTTGTGCATGCATTTTATTTCATCGCTGATTTATAATTTGGCATTGTTGTCACTTACGAAGAAACAGTATTAAATAAGAGATACTTGAGATGCTTGTCGTATCAGCTTCACAGATATCACAGCAACAAACAAACCCTCAATGAACACGATCAAAAGCAATTACCAATTGCCACTCGCTAGTCGAGTCATGGAAATGCTTTTCTTGCTACGCACGGTATCCTATGACACATATTTTGTTCACTGAGTCCTCATATTAGAGTATGGTACTTTGATCTCTACGTATTTGTTATCTTACTACGTCCAGTACGTGCAGGGGGCAGCGACCGTCATACTTTTTATTGGAATTGTTTTGTCCGGTGCCTTGGGCGCCAATGTTTTTATGAAATAAAATTTAAGTTCAAGTTCTTTGTTCTTAGAACATTTCTTGTCTACTATATATATATATACATATATAGACAGGGTGTTTTGTTTTTATTCTTTCAGATTTGTTTTAAAAAAATCCCTGGAAGCTACACTTATGCGGTTTGTGCAGGTGAGTTATACGGCCAGGGTGACATAGTGTAGGGAGCTAGTCGGGACTCTCAGTCGGCTAATTAAGTAAGATGTTTTAATTAACTTCTCAATTACTACTGCAAATATACATATAGTTCCAATTAGAAACTTGCTGAGCATCATTGAAAACCACTGAATCAGCTCTTTTTCGAACGATATAACGCCGCGGCAGCATTCTACGTCATTCTGTAAAAACGCACCATTTGGACACGTTTCTAGGTTTCGGTTTCTTATGGGAGCGCATCTTGGCGCCCGCGGTCCTGCTCCTCGGTGGTCGCGGCGCAAGCCACCTCCTCGCCTCCCTCGTTGAATGGAGGGAAATAGGGCGCACGTGTCTTGCGCGTCTCAGCCACTGGGGAGCAGGACCGCGGGCACGTAGATTTGCTCCGATAAGCAACCGAAATCTAGAAACGCGTCCAAATGGAGCGTTTTACAAGAACGCTCGCATAAGTGGTGCCCCGGCATTATATCCTTCTTAAAAGAGTTGATTTAGTGGCTTTCGATGATGCTCAGCAAGTTTGTAATTGGAACTATATGTCTATTCGCACTAATCAAAAAGTTAATTAACAAATTTTGCTTAATTAGTCGATTGATAGTTGCGACTATCTCCCTATACAATGTCACCCTGGCCGTATAACTCACCTGCACAAACAGCATAAGTGTAGCTTTCACGACTTTTTTAAAATAAATCTGAAAGTTAAAAAATGTATATATATATATATATATATATATATATATATATATATATATATATATATATATATATATATATATATATATATATATATATATATATATATATATATATATATACATATATATCTCAAATCGTGCAGGCAAAAAGGGTCGAATTTTTAATTTCGCTGAAAACAATATATGTTATGGCGTCGTCTCTAAAAACGCAGTAGCCACAAACGGCAAGTCCGTCGGATTTTTTGTTCTCGGCTTACAAATTTTAAAAGAGGCCGCGGCGGAGAGCAGTGTTTTGCACAGCCGTCGTGGGTCGGATGTTTCGCTCGATCTCCCGTCGTGGATTTTCAGTCCACAATATATTAACTTTTTTCAAGCACTCTGTGGGCACAGGTAAAAGGCTCTAATACCATGAAATAATTTTAGGTGTTTTCTTTTTTTCTGTAAAAATGTCCAAAACGCTCCCTCGGTCAATTGTTGACGAACTTTGACAATTAAATACTGGCGATCTACTTGGGTTACATCAATATTTTTTATGTCTATGGAGAGCCCAGAACACGCTCTTTATAGATATTATAAAATAATTTACCTGTATTAAATAGCCTTTGCGGGACGTTTACGTTAATGTTATGCGAAAACCAAAAAGTACCAATTTTAAGATCGATTTTCTCAAAAAACTTATTTTTTATTTTTTTATTTTTTGTTAAGTTGTAGATATGATAGTTGTCTACTCGAAAAGCAAGTCGAGAAAGTGTATATTTTGTTTGTATGTTCTATATTTAAGCCTCAATATCGGAAAAAGACGTCTTCGTTTTGCAAGACCTAAGTCAGACAAAAAAAAACGTGCGCTTCTATGAATTGTAAAAAAGTTTTCTTGAATTTTTTTCTGCGTTTTTTAATCAATTATAAACGCGTTTTGTGGTATTGAATAGTGTTTTATGTTTTGAAAAGAGCGGGAAACCACGAGAAACATTTCTAATCAAATCAGAAGGCCTAGTAGACCTTCAATATCGAAGAGGCAGAGACGTTGTATTTTTTCGATTGATAAAACTTTCACTGTAAACTAGCATGACTAGCTATTAGCTGTCATATTACTAAGACATGAAAAGTCACCACGTCATTGATCTATTATATACAATTCTTTCCGAAACCAAACGCTAGGGTTTGTTCACCGCACATAGCACAGATCACCAGGGAATATCCTTTAACTTCCGTAATACACAAAAGTGATGAGACAGAAACAATCCGAAACACACGGAGAGATTGTCACGGAGAAGGGTAGGGAATAAAAATAAATAAATAAGAATAAAATTACCCAACTCCGATCTTAACGAAAATTGCGGTAAAATAATAAAAGATTTAGGTTCGAGCCGTGGCAAGGCGATAGGTCCACGCCTGGTCAGACAAAGAAGTCAACAACACGTAAAGGAAAAAAAAGTTAATTAAGACAGAAAAACTCAGCCGCACACGGCAAGAACAAAAACCAACTCCTCCGGGCATTCCCTAAACGGGACACAATCAAATGCGTGCGAACACGCTCTCTACAGCACCGTCAGGCCGCTACGCCATGAAGAAATAAACCCAACAAGTAAACAATGCTAACAAACAGTTAGTAACGAAACATAAAAAAAGTTCAGCAGAACCGCACCCGTGAAACAAAGTTCAGCGGAACGAAGAAACACACACGAAATAAAATTTTAAAAAAAGTCTTAACTGACCGACGCCGAGTCCAGTCCCATGACAGTGAAGCCTGGCAGGATGATGGCGTCCAGATGATGCTCGAATCTATTCTTCACTCTGTTCCGCACATCCGTCGTGGCTGTGCGGAACAAAGTGAAGAATAGTTTCGAGGAGCGGTGCGCGAGAAGGTAACCCAGACGTAACATGCCTCGAGCTTCATATCGGGAGAGGAGCTTTCGAGGAAGTTACTGCATGCAGTTACTCAAACTTTTTCTTTAACCCTTCCCTTTTCCAGAAAAAAAAAAAGTCAGCCGGCGCTAACTTTTCATTTCGGGAGAAAGACCACTCTTCACAAACGGTTATAGTTGCCAAGGAGGCTGACTTCGACCCAACTAGTCACCGGGCAGAATAGACACAAGTATATTTACTAGCACGCTCGTTTTTGATGCTAGTCTCCGGGCTTTGCTGTTTCAAAAAAAAAAATAACCCATCGGTGCTATCGGATTTCCGCGGAGGGAGTACATGACTAGCTATTAGCTGTCATATTACTAAGACATGAAAAGTCACCACGTCATTGATCTATTATATACAATTCTTTCCGAAACCAAACGCTAGGGGTTGTTCACCGCACATAGCACAGATCACCAGGGAATATCCTTTAACTTCCGTAATACACAAAAGTGATGAGACAGAAACAATCCGAAACACACGGAGAGATTGTCACGGAGAAGGTAGGGAATAAAAATAAATAAATAAGAATAAAATTACCCAACTCCGATCTTAACGAAAATTGCGGTAAACTAACCACAGTAAAATGATCAAACCGTACATCAGCCATAATGACACGTTCAAGTATTCGTTTTTTGTTCATAGCATTGAAGATTGGAATTTGTTGCCGGAGAAATTAATTAAAATTTGCGAAACGCAGTCGTTCGTTGATGGTTTGACTAAGCACTTTTAAGAAATTTCATAGCCAAAATGTCATTGATTTTAACATGTAGAATATCCTAAAAATTCATCTTGTATCAGCATTCGTTGAATATAGTCTGATGAAAGGATGTATTTCTGTACAGTACACTTTGCTGAATGAGATGAAAACTGTAAGTGTTTAATTTTTGTGTCATTGCTTGTTTGAATTTATATGTACTATATTCTCCGTCGTTATGTATTTATGTATTGTCGTTTTTTTCTTCTTAGCGTTGTATATGGTACTATTGTGTATTGTTGCCTGTAACCTGCCAGGGCCTGAAAAAGGCCTGCAGTATTTTCAAATAAATAAATAAATAAAATTGGAAGAATAAAACACGGAGGACAAGCTCATGACAACCACTTTGCAGAGCACGGCCATTTCTAGGATATGGCGTTCGAAGCTTGGGCAAATACGCGGTATCGTTTCACGCGTGCACGGATGGCTGGTTTCAAAATTCTCCGACATCCCTAACAAAACGGGCCCATCTTCGTGTGCGTGCGCGATTTTCGTCCCGCGCCGCCGGTTTTAGCTCGCACGCGGCGTTGTTTTGGCAGGCAGAACTGTTGTTGACCGTCGATATTGTAAGGCCATGGTGTTCTCATCCTCCCGGGCAACAGTTACTTTGCTTTCCCTTCTGCAATACTCTGACTGACTGACTACTCCTGGGTGGCCGTCACTTGTTCGCCGCGTCAACGACACATTCGTACCATTTCACTCCTCGTGACACAGGGTGCGCTGCTCGCTTTACTGTCACGGGCCGTCCTATCTAACACAACGAGCGCGAAAGGTCGTGGTCATCTGCTGGTTCCGAAAGGGCGGGACGTTCATATAGGCCAATGATGGCCCCGAATCAATAGGACGACTGCCGATTTCTATACATTAAAATTTGCGACACCTGCTGGTCTGTTAAGAAGTGTTGCTTTCTCTTTTGAACTGCACCAATGTAGCTTGCCGCCTATAATAAAGTTTAAATGATCAATAAATATAACAGGGTGGAACTACTGTATTTCATTTTTATGTGGGTGTGTTGAAAAAAGTCAAAAATATTTCCAAGTTTGTGAAGACGCGCAATTCGCAAGTCCGTTTCAAGCCGTAAAAGCACGTTTTTGTACGATATTGATGCTTAAATATAAAACATACAAACAAAATATACACTTTCTCGACTTGCTTTTCGAGTAGACAACTATCATATCTACATTTCAACAAAAAATAAAAAAATAAAAGTGGGTTTTTTGAGAACATCGATTTTAAAGTTGGTACTTTTTGGTTTTCGCATAACATTAACGTAAACGTCCCGCAAAGGCTATTTAATACAGGTAAATCATTTTATAATCTCTATAAAGAGCGTGTTCTGGGCTCTTCATAGACATAACAAATATTGATGTAACCCAAGTAGATCGCCAGTATTTAATTGTCAAAGTTCGTCAACAATTGACCGAGGGGGCGTTTTTGACATTTTTACAGAAAAAAAGCGAAACGCTTAAAATTATTTTATGGTATTAGAGCCTTTGATCTGTGCCCACAGAGTGCTTGAAAAAAGGTAATATATTGTGGACTGAAAATCCACGACGGGGGATCGAGCGAAATATCCGCCCTACGACGGATGTGAAAAACACTGCTTTCCGCCGCGGCCTCTTTTAAAATTTGTAAGTCGAGAACAAAAAATCCGACGGACTTGCCGTTTGTGGCTACTGCGTTTTCAGAGACGACGCCATAACATACATTTTTTTCAGCGAAATTAAAATCCGATCCTTTTTGCCTGCACGATTTAAGTTGAAACCACCCGTATATATATATATATATATATATATATATATATATATATATATATATATATATATATATATATATATATATATATATATATATATATATATATATATATATATATTAGTACACTTTTTTGCCTAATAAGATTTCGTTGATACCATTGACCAATAGAAGAGCAGAGCGCGACTTTGTTTTTCTGTTCAAAATTGTAAATGGAGTATTTGACAGTGCTTCGCTTTTACGTGATGTAAACATTCCTGTCGCTCCTCGTTCCACTAGGACCACGCAGTACTTTCAGCATTCGCACCATCTGTAAACCATCTCCTTTGTCACGCATACAATCTCTGTTTGTCAGTATTGAAAACGCCGAACTTGATATACACGGTGATATTAAGGTGTTCAGGAACCAAGTGAAAGTGCTTATTGCCGAACTTTATATATTCTTTGTTTGTTGCCTTGTGTTTGAAACCTGCAATTGTGTTTTTCTTTTTTTCTGCTCATATTGTATATTTGTGAACCAAAGAGAGACCTGCATGGTAGTTTTTGGGCACGTAAAATAAAATAAAGAAAGAAATAAAATAAAAGTAAAAATATATCAGAATTCATTTATAAATTAAAATTAATATTGACAATTCATTTATATATTTAATACTCTTGAACCGAAAGGCCTTAATATTCCTAACGGAACAGCGCCGTTTCTTTACCTTGATATTTAATAAAGATATTTTAATCGGTGCCGCACAGTGTTTTTCTCTTCTTTTCTCCTTTTTTTCCTCGCTTGATATATTATTACGACTCGAGCGAATATTTTAACAAATGATCAACAAATTATGACACCAGTTATTCATGGCTTCACGCCAATCACATGTCCCAAAACTGGTTTTACATAGAATATTCATTAACAATTTGTTTTTACAATTTAATAACGGGTTCTGCCTTTTTAGTTTACGTATTTCTTTCTTTATTCAAAATACCCCAAAGGACTGTCGGCATTACACGAGGGGGGACTGTACAGTCTTCTGATTAACATGGATAAAGAATGGCAGTGAGCACGCCGACTCCATGCAAACAATAATACAGAATTGCGCGTATCAGAATAAACCAAAAACGTGCGCAGCGGGATAACATAAAGCACATAATAACACAAAACAATAATATTACACACATCCATTAACATCTCGAGTAATTCAAAATATAAATACAGTGCCCAGTTCACAAGGAAAGAATATCGTTGCACATTGTAATTGGCTAAAATATATGTGGTCAAGTCTGAACGAAAAAGTGTTGGATCGGAAACTGAAACAATGACCTCGGAAAGATCATTCCAGAAGTTGGTGGTACGTGGCAGGGAAGAATCGTTGAATGAAAATGATGTCCCAAAAAGGCGTTTCAAACTCCTAGTGTTAAAGATACGTGATTCCTTGTTCAGGGTTTCACATCCAAGAATTAAGACCTACCGGGGCTGTGGCATAATCGGTAAATTAATGTATAGCAGATAAATGTTACGTGGAGCTTCCAGTAGGCAGATAGAATAATTTTGCTTTATTAGTGACACGCTGTCGAAACGTGAATATGCTGAAGAAATGAAGCGGGGAGCTCAGTTTCGAATGGATTCGATTTGAATAATAAGGTAGGTTTGGTGAGGGGCCCATTATAGCGGAGGCGTACTCTAATTTCGGACGAACATAGGTTTCATAGGATAATTTGCGGAGGTGAGACGGCGCACATTTCAGATTGCGTTTCAAGTAACCGAGGGTAAGAGATGCTTTCGCGGTTATCGTGTTAATGTAGGAAACCCAAGAAATGATTAAAAGTTAGTTCAACACCGAGGTACTGATAAGCAGAAACAGCGACGATGGGAGAATTGTTGAGTGAATATGCGAAGTCTGAATTTGTGCGTTTACGGGCAGAAGGAAACAAGTTAACATTTTGCTGATATAAGGGTCATTTGCAATTTGTGGCATCGGTTAACTACCCGATCAATATAACTTTGGAAATGTAAGTGGTCGTCAAGGTTGTTGATCTTTCTGTACAGTACACAATCGTCAGCAAAAAAGACGTACACAGGATGTTAGTGAGTGCAGAAGGTCATTAATGTATGTTACAAATAAAGAGGGCCAAGGACAGTACCTTGCGGCACCCCGGAGAGTTAAGCATATTTAGTAGATAATTTTTCACACCGTAAGTAGTTTTTTCAGACTTATTTCTCTTCACGTTGCGATTTTATACCGATGAAAGGGATCAAAGTTCATTGAGAGTTTTAACGAAAGGAGTAAGGACCTGTCTGGTTCTGAAAAGTTGCCTGCCTTGTCTTGTCAAGACCATTCGGTCATGCCACATTATGAAAGAAAGCTCAGAACAAGGACGGGTTTCTAGATGCTGTTAAACAAATAGCTAAGCATCTAAAGCAGGTGTGCACAACTAAAGAATTAGGCAGGCCAAAATTCCGTTTATAGAAAACTGCGCGGGGGCCGCACCTAGTGCAACGTGTTGCACATTTTGGCTGCGGTCTGCGGTAGCAGTGGCGACGGACGTTGTACTCTCTAGGCACGGCGAGGATCTCACGACACACAAGGCAAATGCACTTCGATGCATTCTCAATGAAGAAGTACCTGCATGTCCACTCGTGATTCATCTTCCGGCCCGCCTGGTCGATTTTCCTCTTTTTGGGAAGGAAACTCGAATTCCACAAGCAACAAGCGTCTTTCAACGAACGCAGGAACCCATCTGGTATTTTTTCTTTTTATATTGTACTGGCATTGTTCATGTGGATGAATGGATGGATGTTAATGGCTATATCTTTTGTAACGGGCGGTAGCTTGCGCCACCTGGCCTAAGTATAAAAATAGAAACATGATTTCTCCCGCCCTTCTTCATGGGCGGGAGAAATCATGCAAGAAGATTTTCGTGTTACGTATAAAGACATATTGAGACACAACCACACCATGTACAGGGACGGCTCACACGCTGTTTTACTGTGGTCAGCGGGATTAGTGGAGGAGAAATATGTGAACTGAGAAAATTTAGTCCCTCCGCCGAAGACTGAGAATAGTGGGTCAGAGGTTTTACTGCTGCTTGCCAAGCGGAGCGGGCGCTCGGTGGATTGAATGGCATATATAAGCAGCTTTCTGCACCGAGCCGGGTCGCGGGCCGCTAGAAAAGCGCGCGCAGTCAGCAGCGCCCAAGTTCTCAACATACGGCCGCGGGCCGTATGTCGTGCACCCCTGATCTAGAGTAATATCGTAACTCGTTTTAGCGGTGCTTTTCAGTCACATTAAACGTTCTCTTGAACTTTTGTGGCAAGATATTTTACGTAACTGTATCTTATTCCCCACGGTCTATGCAAGCTTCCTTTTTCTGAAAAAGAAAAACAAAAAACAAACAAGAAAATAGTTTTAGTAGGTTTAAACAACACTACCTCGAGTGTGCATGGAGAAGCAAGAGTTCGATAAAGCTGAGATTCCGTGCTGGGGCTGTTGGCATATCGAAATTGAATTGAATTGAATTGAATTAAATTGAACTTTATTTCAGCAACATTATGCCGAGGACACCGGACAAAAAAGCTAACAGAAGCTAGCTTCACTGGGTCCAGTGCCCTTGCATGTACAGGGAACACAATCATATTTAAAAGGTTGTTTCACCAAATTACTCTATCACATTGCAAAAAAAAAAATACTTTTAGAGAGAAGTTTATATATATATATATATATATATATATTGTCACGAATAACGAAGTGACAAAACAAAGGAATAACTGAGAAAACTGAAACGTTTAATGGGGCGAACTTGTGCCCAAAAATAAAAGGAAAAAGGAAAGATAACAACAGAGCGTCGCGGGCGTCGAAAGCGGCGAAGCAGCAGGATCGAACGCTGAGGCGAAACTGAGTCCGGCTGGTTACGCGGAGCCCCTTTTGTGCACCCGTGGGCTTCTGGAACATTCGCGCTGGAACATTCGGCGTGCAGAACATTCTAACCTAGAACGAGCAACACGGTTCTCGAAATTACCAGAAATCTAAATTGAAAGAATAAATAAAAGACGCGGCGCTCCCAGGGATCGAACCCTGGGCTTTCTGCGTGGAAGGCACGCGCGATAACCGCTAGGCCACGAGCGCGCTGCCTACTGAGTCAGCTGCGCTCGCGGCATTATCCCCCCTTTAAAAAAGTGCATCGTCCCGATGCAGCACAAAGGAAAAACACAAATACACAACAAAAGATAGCAGAGTCGCGAGCCACAGTTCCCAGTTCCCAGTTCACTCTTTGACGAAGAGTCCAAAGTTCTATCGTTCGTAATACGGCTTGAGCCGGACGACGTGCACCACCTCGGGTCGTGGCTGGCGTCTTGCAGATGGGCGCGTTCCGTCAGGTAGAACTTCGTAGTTCAGATCGCCGATGCGTCGGATGATTTTGTAGGGTCCGAAATAGCGCTTGAGAAGCTTCTCGCTGAGACCGCGGCGCCGAATTGGTGTCCACACCCATACCCGGTCCCCGGGTTGGAAGCGGACGTCCCTGCGACGAAGGTTATACCGGCGTGCGTCAACTCGCTGTTGCTCTTGAATCTTGATTCTTGCCAGTTGACGAGCTTCCTCCGCGCGTTGACAGATCAGTTGAGCGTCGTCGTTGCCATCGTCGGTTGACACGTGAGGCAGCATGGCGTCCAGCATTGTGGTAACCGTCCGGCCATGTACCAGTTGGAACGGCGTCATTCCTGTGGTTTCTTGTACCGCTGTGTTGTACGCGAATGTGACGTACGGCAACACCTCGTCCCACGTCTTGTGCTCCACGTCGACGTACATGGAGATCATGTCGGCGATGGTCTTATTGAGCCGCTCTGTTAGCCCGTTGGTCTGCGGGTGATAAGCGGTGGTTCGTCGATGGCTGGTGTGACTGAGCCGAAGTACCTCTTGAGTCAGCTGTGCCAGGAAAGATGACCCTCGATCTGTGATCAGCACTTCAGGTGCGCCGTGTCGAAGGAGAATGGACTCGACGAAAAACTTGGCGACTTCCACCGCTGTTCCCGATGGGAGGGCTTTCGTCTCGGCGTATCGTGTAAGATAATCGGTCGCGACGATAATCCACCGGTTCCCTTGCGTCGATGTTGGGAACGGCCCAAGCAAATCCATTCCGACTTGCTGGAAGGGCGTAGTCGGGGCAGATATCGGTTGCAAGAGTCCTGCTGGCTTTGTCGGAGGCTTCTTACGTCGTTGGCACTCATGGCACGACCGTGTGTACAGATGGACGGTTTTCGGGAGTCTTGGCCAGTAGTACTTGTCACGAATCCGGGCGAGCGTCCTGCTGTAGCCAAGGTGTCCAGCCGTCGGGTCGTCGTGGCATGCTTGAAAGATTTCTTCTCGCAGGCTGGCAGGCACAACCAGCAGCCAGGCAGGGTTGCTGGTTCCGAAGTTCTTCTTGAAGAGCACACCTCGCCGCAGAACGAAGCTTGACAAGTCTCGGGCCAGGACTCGCGGAACGGAACTTCCTTGACCTTCGAGGTGGTCGATCACGGCGCGAAGCTCCGGGTCGTCTCGTTGAAGTGCTCCCATGTCGATATCTGTAACTGCTCCGAGAAAACGAGCGTCATCGTCGTCGTCGGTGCTGTCAGGAGGAGATTCGACTGGGGCCCTAGACAAGCAGTCGGCGTCATTATGCTTGCGGCCAGACTTGTGCACAATGGTTACGTCGAATTCTTGCAGTCGCAGACTCCAGCGAGCGAGGCGTCCTGACGGGTCCTTGAGGTTCGCGAGCCAGCAGAGGGCGTGGTGGTCTGTGACCACGCGGAACGGGATACCGTACAAGTACGGACGGAACTTGGTTATCGCCCAGACGACAGCAAGGCATTCTTTGTCGGTCGTTGAATAATTTTGTTCTGCCTTAGACAGCGCCCGGCTTGCGTAAGCAATTACTCTCTCTGCCCCTTCTTGTCGCTGAACGAGCACCGCACCGAGACCGGTATTGCTGGCGTCCGTGTGTATTTCTGTCTCCGCCGACTGATCAAAATGTCCGAGGATAGGGGGCGACTGCAGCCTTCGCTTGAGTTCGTCGAACGCTTGTTCTTGCTCTTCTCCCCACTGGAACTGCACGTCGTCCTTCGTCAGATGCGTCAGCGGTGAAGAAATCTGTGCAAAGTCACGCACGAAACGTCTGTAGTAGGCGCACAGCCCAAGGAATCTACGGACGGCCTTCTTGTCCGATGGCTTGGGGAATTCGGCGACAGCGGACGTCTTTGCAGGATCAGGGCTTACACCCTGAGCACTCACGACGTGGCCCAAGAATTTCAGCTCTCCATAGGCGAACCGGCACTTCGAAGGCTTGAGTGTCAGCCCAGCAGATTTGAAGGCCCGTAGCACGGCTCGGAGTCGTCTGAGGTGCTCGTCGAATTCGGTGGCGAACACGACAACGTCGTCGAGGTAGACGAGACAGCTCTGCCATTTCAAGCCGGAAAGGACGGTGTCCATAACACGCTGGAAGGTTGCCGGCGCTGTGCACAGCCCGAACGGCATCACTTTAAATTCATACAGTCCGTCCGGTGTGACGAAGGCCGTCTTCTCACGATCTCGTTCGTCGACCTCAATCTGCCAGTACCCGCTCTTCAAGTCCATCGACGAAAAGTATCGGGCATGGCGCAGCCGGTCCAGGGTGTCGTCGATGCGGGGCAGCGGATAGACGTCCTTCTTTGTTACTGCATTCAGCCGGCGGTAGTCCACGCAGAACCTCAGGGTTCCGTCTTTTTCTTCACTAGGACTACTGGGGAGGCCCACGGACTGTTTGAGGGCTGGACGATGTCGTCATCAAGCATTTCCTGAACTTGCTTCTGGATAACTTCCCTTTCTTTCACGGAGACTCGGTACGGTGGCCGATGCACAGGGAGAGCGTCGTCATCAGTGATTATTCGATGTTTCGCAACCGTCGTTTGGCGCACCTTTGACGACGTGGAGAAGCACTCACTGAACTCGGCGAGAAGGTCACTGAGTTGTCGTCGTTGTGGGGCTGGGAGGGATGGGTCGATGTCGAGCTCTGATGGCGTGGTTCTCTTGTGCTGCGTCGGAGAGGCGTCGTCTGAGATAACGGCGATCGCGCCTGAGTCCGGAATTTCCTCGACGAAGCCCACAGCTGTACCCTTTGTAAGGTGCTGCGACTCTTGCCGGAAGTTGGTGACAAGGGCTACGGTACACCCGTCCTGGATCTCGATTACGCCTCTTGCAATGCCAATCCCTCGTCCAACGAGAAGTTGGGCGCTTCCTTCCAAGAGTGCTACACCGCAGGTGGCTTCTTCGGTCCCGACGGGTACAAAGACACTCGACAGCGGCGGCAGGTTTACATGGCTGGCAAGGACTCGCACTGCAGCTAACGTCGCTTTGGGATTTTCTGCCGATGGGACAGGTTTCCGAAGCGTCAGCCTGTTCTCCGCAAGGTCGATGATGGCGCCGTATTCGCACAAGAAGTCCATTCCG
>JAZHYW010010020.1:0-15784 GCA_037355805.1 Ixodes ricinus | reverse complement strand
CAGCGGGCACTAACCCATATGGAAGTGATCACTTTCCTATCTTCTTAAAGAACACCATTCCTCCAAAGTGCACGCCAACGCGGACTGTCCGTTGGAAGTTTGAGAAAGCGAATTGGTCTCTTTTCACTGAAGCGACACAACTTGCATGCACGTCACTTGATAAACTTTCTGTCGACCAAGTTACAGAGTTGCTAAGTAATTTTATTCTTCAAGCTGCAGAGCTTGCTATTCCTAGGACTTCCACGCATCTCCCGCGGCGACCCAAGCCGTGGTGGAATGAAGAGTGTACTGAGTCAAGGAAAAAACAAAATAGAGCCTGGGGTATCTTTCGACGTTACCCCACGCAAAGCAACCTCTGTTGCTTTAAGCAAATGAAAGCTCGGGCAAGGTACATCCGACGTCAGTCAAAGCGTAAAAACTTCCAGGGATACGCCTCTTCCATTAACAGTAGTGCAACAGTCAAAGAAGTCTGGGACAAAGTTCATCGCATTGAAGGGAGATATCATGCTTTCTCAGTCCCACTCCTCTCATACAATGGGATTTGTCCGGAAAGTCTTAAGGAGCAAGCGGATCTTCTCGGTGAGCATTTTGCTCTTGTATCGAGCTCCCAACATTATTCATCTGCATTTCTCGCATACAAAGCACGTGCAGAGTCACATGCTGTGAAGACTACAGGTGCTGCCCATGAAGACTACAATCTACCTCTCACGATGCGAGAACTCGAAATGGTCCTTCACTTAACTAAGCCTTCAGCTGCAGGACCTGATGGCATACACTACCAGATGTTAACACATCTTCATCCTTCTACATTATTTCTTATTTTGTACCTTTTTAACCGCATATGGCACGAGGGCGAATTTCCTTCGGCATGGAAGGTAGCCACTGTTGTTCCTCTTTTAAAACCTGGCAAGGATCCTTCTTCTGCGTCAAGCTATCGCCCTATTGCCCTTACTAGCTGTCTGAGCAAGACTTTTGAGCGCATTGTGAACAAAAGACTTATGTACTATTTAGAAAAAGAAAACATCTTGGATAAGAATCAATGTGGGTTCCGTTCCTGTCGTTCTACGGTTGACCACCTGGTTCGTCTTGAGACCGTAATTCGTGAAGCTTTTGTCAACAGACAGTTGTGCGTATCAGTGTTTTTTGATATGGAGAAGGCATATGACACAGCATGGCGTCATGGAATTCTCCGTGACTTGTATGAAGTTGGGGTACGAGGTAGGATGCTTGCTACCATCAATAGCTATCTTTCTAATCGAACCTTTTTGTGAAGCTAGGAGCGTCTTTCTCTAAAGAGTTCGTCCAGGAGACTGGGGTGCCTCAAGGGGGAGTCCTAAGCGTTACTCTCTTTTTGGTAAAGATGAACTCAATAGCCCGTTCCCTACCTTCCTCTGTGCAATATTCACTCTATGTCGATGACCTTCAAATCTCTGTTTCATCGTGCAATCTTTCTATTTGCGAACGAAGGCTTCAAGTTGCTATCAACAATCTCCTAAGGTGGGCGGATGAAAACGGCTTTCGTTTCTCTCCGGAAAAGACGGTTACTGTCTGTTACTCCCGTTTAAGGGGAGTCCCTGTGGATCCTTCTCTATATATGGGCCAGATCCCTATCCCGGTGAAGGTAGACCACAAGTTTCTGGGTCTCACTTTCGACCGTAAGCTATCGTTTGTGCCTCATATAAAAAGTCTGAAGTTAAAATGCCAGAAATCACTGAACCTCCTTAAAGTCTTGTCCCACAAGACATGGGGCTCTGACCGCCTATGTCTTTTGCGAATCTATCGCTCGGTAATCCGATCACGCCTGGACTACGGCAGTTTTGTGTACGGATCTGCTAGGCCATCAGCTCTTAAGGCACTCGATCCCATCCATCACCAGGGACTTCGCCTGGCAATGGGTGCCTTCAGAACATCGCCCGTGCTCAGTCTCTACGCTGAGGGAAATGAGATGTCCCTCGAGAGACGGCGATTCTCCTTGGGATTCATGTATTCATTAAGGGTACGATCAATCGCTCAGCATCCAGCCCGGGAGGCAGTGGAGGGCACGAGATATCAAAGGACATTCGAAAACAAGCCTAGCATTATCCCTCCATTCGCGATGAGAAATAGGAATGTGGCAGAGTCAGTTGGGATAGACAGTAAGCTTCCAGTTGCCACAGTTCCAAAGACGGTGGCACCATGGGATTTCAACTGCATACGTTGCGATCTTTCGCTAACAAAGTTAAATAAAAAGAATACCCCATCCGAGGTCATGCGACAAGAATTTTACGAACTCCAGAAGCAGCATGATTCTCATTCACACTATTACACAGACGGCACAAAAACGGAATCATTTGTTGGCTGCGCCATGATCGGCCCATCAGTAAGAAGTGTTCGCAGGCTAAATTCGTTCGCGACTGTTTTTACTGCTGAACTGCGTGGCCTTCTGCTTGCAATAGATCACATCATCCAAACACGTAACTCCCGGTCAGTTATATATACAGATTCGCTGAGTGCGTTACGGGCTCTGATGTCACTAGAAACCCCAAAGAACGCCCTCCTTGTTTTATTACAAAACAAAATAGTAGCAGCGACCAGGAAGGGATGTAATCTTCTATTCTGCTGGGTGCCGAGCCATGTCGGAATCCCAGGGAATGAAGAGGTAGATCGTGCTGCAGGCACTTGCGGCACCCGTACTGTGGACATTAGTGGTATCCCATTCAGAGATTACTGTGCCCTTGTCAAATATCATGTTAAAGCTCAGTGGCAAACCGAATGGAGCCTACAAGTGTCAAACAAATTACACATGATTAAGCCCTTTCTTAGTGAATGGGAGAGTGCTAGGCACAGAGACAGGTTTTATGAGGTAGTCCTCTGTCGTCTACGCATTGGGCACACGCGGCTGACGCATGGACACCTTTTGCGTGGGGAGGACCCTCCTGAATGTGAACATTGCCAGGAACCTTTGAGTGTCTTGCATATCCTTCTCGAATGCCCTGCGTATGATGATAAACGCCGTCATCACTTCTCCCAGCTCTACAAAGAGCATGTCCCTTTACACCTATGTGTGTTGCTTGGAAATGAGCCACTACTCCCAGCCACCCAGGTTTTTAATTTTTTAAAAAGTATTGATCTTTTACATAGATTGTAGCATTATTTATAATATGAGGTCCTAGTCTTATTGTATACATTTTATACCAGCTACTAAAGCTCTTTCTCCTTCAAAACCCTCTTCTGTAATAGTACCATTTCTTGGCGCATCATAGCCTTAGTTGCTTTTGCGCCACAAAACCCCAATCTACTACTACTACTACCTGGGACCCAAGGTCTCAGGTGATGCAAGTGACGTGAAAATGCGAGAAGAATAGAGTTGAGAAAACCATAACAGTCATGAATGCCCGACACATTGCTATGAAAAACGAATCAATGAATCTCATTGCCACAACTTTTTATTCTTTCAAGAATAAAATATCTGAATTTCATTACCGAGGCAAGCCAAAAATGAATTATGGTAGACTTTGGTACCAAGTTAGTTTTCCTGGAAATGTTAGAAATAAAGATGCCATGACAAACACCATAGGGAGGGCGTGGACTTTCCAGTTTCAACTGAATAACATCCGCCAATTTCCAGTTTCAACCGGAAAACATCCACCGATCAGGGTTGGGCAGAAATACTCAAAAATGTATTTGGAAATACGAATACTGGGATACATTAAAATATTAGCTAAAATACTGATACTAAAATATATCTGTAAAAATGTATCGCGATACGTATCGGAAATACATTTGAAATAGAGGCAAAAAGTTTTTGGAAACACAAATACAGGAATACATTTTAGAGAGGCCAGAAATACAAATACAGAAATACTGATACTGCAATACATTTTCAAATTTGTTTGAGACGCCAACTGAGATGAAGCTTGAAGTTTGAAGCGGAAGTTTTTGATTCTGAAATTACTTTTCCGTAGGCTTGGCACTTTTGCCTTGAAGGTAGAGGTTTCGAACAATGAGGAGTCCTCAATGGGCTAAAAAAACGTTCCATCAAGAACTGATCGCGGTCCCTTCCCTGAAATCCTGTCTGTCTGACGAGGGATGCGAAATGACTTCAACCTCTAAGTAAATTCTGTCACCCTAAATCCCATCAAAACGTCACCTTGCTCCTGTTTAACAAGGGCGCCCCTGTCAAAATTGATCACATAACGTCACTGTGGAATGAACTGGTATTCTTTATTTGTAGGTGTGGCCTTGAACATGTAACTTTACCACGCTGCTGTTTGAAAGGACAATACATACTTTCGTTGTAGGTTACCTCGTTGACGATCGTGCAGGCAGTGTTATTTGGAATTTTCGAGAATAGTGGACCACCTGAAGCATCCAGGAACACGTGTCTTATCTTCTGTTATGGTTGAAAAACGATACGGTGGCATCCCTGTTGTGAAGGTCCCTCCGCCACCGACGCATGGATTGCAGTACTCAAGTTTCGCCTAGCGTCATCCAAACAGAGACCTTGTGGATTGTAACCCGATATTGCTGGCAAAGATGCGAGCTCTCCGAGAAACAGCGTGCTCGAGACGAGTCGCAGGTTGTGATGATGTGACTTCGTCTGCAAAAGAAGAAGGGTGTGCCAACCCATGGATCGGCTCGGAGGGAGAAGGGAAGACGACGAAGAAGAGAACAGATGGGGAGTGCGTGCACGGAGAGCGTGCGAAGGACTGGCCAGAGCAGAACGTGCTGGGTCGGAACGACACCATCGACCAGGGCAATCGGCGGCTCGCTCCTGCGGTCTGACCAGCAGCCTGTTCCAGCGAGGGCAGCGCATAGAGATCTACGCTGCCCGGCTTCCTACTGCGCGAGCACTTGGTGCGGTGACTCTTGGGGTCATCGACGGAAGCCAACCGCTCCCGTTCCTGACTGCCAGCTACAACCGGGGCCCGACAAGGACAGCTCCAGACACAAGACCTGCTGCCGCGCATGGTTGTTCAAAGACATGGTGACTGTTGCTTTTCCCTTTCTTTCATTTCTTTAACTAAGTTTTCTTTTTTTCTTTTAGTATATGCATATGAACTCTTTGATTTCTTTTGTAAATACATGTTTTAAGAAAAACGAAGGACATTGTATCTTGTCAATTATTAACCCCAAAGAACCCTGCTACAATTAACTGGCGTCCGCGACAGGACAAGATATTGTATGTTCCTTCGTTTTTCTAAGTAACAATAATTAATCAGAATGGAGGTTAAAGAGTTAATGTCTTTGGGCGCTGAGTTGGGACTGGCAGGAGCGGAGTTGAGGACGTGGGTAGACGAGGAGCGAGCACGCCAACGAGAAGAGAGGGCTGCTGAAAGGGAATCACAGCGCCTCAAGGCAGAAAGTGAGCAACGCATTATCGAATTAAAAATTCGTCTTGCAGAGGCTAGCGCAACCGAGATAGGACGAACAGATGGCAGTGAAGGGTCACGTCGCGCATCTATATCGCTATCTCCTAGTCCTCACAAGCTTATGCCTCCCTTCGATGACAAAAGGGACGATCTCGACTCGTATTTGAGGAGATTTGAGCGTGTAGCTCAGGGGCAAGATTGGCCGCAAGAGAAGTGGGCGACTGCTCTAAGCATGTGCCTTGTTGGCCCAGCTCTGGAGGTCATAGGTAGGATGTCGCCTGAAGATTCTCTGGATTATGATAGAGTGAAGAGGGCTTTGCTCCAGCGGTTCCGTTACACGGCAGAGGGGTACCGCGAGAAATTTAGAGAGAGCAAGCCGTTAGACGGAGAGACAGGGAGCCAGTTTGCTGCAAGACTAGAAGGGTTCTTCGACCGCTGGGTCAGTATGAACGCATGCCCAAAAACGTATGAGGGGATTCGTGACCAGATGATCGGGAGCAATTCCTTCGGAATTGTCATCCGAGGCTCGCGGTCTTCTTAAAGGAAAGAAGCTGTAAGACCATCTCGGCGCTGGTTGAAATGGCGGACCACTTCCTGGAGGCGCAGGGCCAGCCTAATCTGGCCAATTTCAGGAAGGAGGCCAAGGAAACCTTAGATTCCCTGAAGGAAGATGCGCATGGCAGCAAACCCGCTCTAAAGATAAAATGTTTCTTGTGTGGTAAGTTGGGCCACAAGGCAGCAGGTTGCTGATCAAAACCAGAAACACGCGTGTTCTGTCAAGTGTGTCAGAGATCAGGCCACGAGTCCAGATCATGTCCGCAAGGAAAGAACGGAAAGACAGAAGTTTCATGTTTCGTAAAACCCAATGATGATCCTGTTGGTAAGACGGACGCGTTCTCACGGGGAAGGAAGAAAATCTCAAGAAACGCCTTCAGAACGTTCCCCATGAATATGACTGAAAAGGCGGGACCAATTCTGTCGGAAGGTATGCCAATCACAGATGGGGTATTAAACGGCAAAGCAGTAAAGGTGTTGAGGGACACCGGGAGTAACACCGTGATAGTGCGCCGGGAACTGGTCGCATCTGAAGATTTTACTGGCAAAGTCAGTCCCGTATTTTTAGTGGACGGGACGTGTCTGATGTTGCCAGAGGCAAACATTCGCCTTGTGTCGCCGTTCCTAACGGGACAGGTAACCGCCAAGTGTATGGAACGTCCTCTGTATGACGTTATTGTGGGGAATATTCATGGAGCGAAAGACTCGACCGAACAAACCCTGAAGGAGGTGGCTGACGCGGAAGGTGAAATCGTCGCTGCCATCGACGGTAGTATGCCGAGTAGGTTAAACCAACTTAGTAACGTTGGGGGTGCCAGGGAACGAGGGGACGTGCTGCTCTCGCAGTGGAGCGACACCGACGCCAAGGAGCGCCTGGAAAGCAGGTCAACCACTCACGAGCAGTACCTGGAGAAGGAGAAGCTGCTCCAGCAGGTCTTCGACATGAAGCAGCCGGTGTACCCCAAGCCCCGCAGAGTGCTCTACCCGAGGCCGCGCCTCAAAGGAGGGACCCTGAGGCCCAGACAGTGGTTTCGCCACTGGGCACGACCGATACCTACCCCGTGCCGGAGATAGATCCTCACGACAGCGTCCCGACCGAGTTCATCGAGGGCTACAGCCTGGCAGGAGCCGACCCTTCCGTCTCGTCCGGAGAGGACACCATGGAGCACGGAAACGAAAGCGCCAAGAGGAAGTGTCAGGATGGACGGCAGGAGTTCCTTGAAAGGCAAGTGGACGGGGAACAAATCATCAAGGAAAAAGAACTGCAGCTTGAGGAGCGAAGGCTCAAGCTCGACGAAGAGCAGCTGGCCTTTGAGAGGACCAAGTTTGAGGCAGAGATGGCGGTCAAGGTCAGAAGGCTGGACATGGAGGTGGAGGAGCGCAAGATTCGCGACGACACGGACAAGATACACCTGGAGCTCATGAAGATGATGTTCGACGAAATAGTCCGGAAGGCACAGTGATCGAAAACTGCCAGGTGGCACTTCGTCCCGTATCAAGTGTTTTGGTACGATGGTGGGCATTATAACTGAGGGTTGAGAGAAGCGAAGTGGATTCAAATCATTCTTTATTGCGTTTCATTCATTACGATTGAGAGGAATGCAAAGTAGAATGGATTGTAATCATTCATCGTTAGAATTTTTTTAGTAATATACCTCGGGTTCTGCATTTTTGGGAGCGTATTTTCAAGGAAATTTGAGAACATATGGAGACGTTAAAGCAGATTTTTGAGAGAATGCGACAAGCCGGCATTACAGTAAACCCAAGAAGTGCGAAGTCAGTGTGAGGACAATAACATTCCTGGGTCATTGTCTGGGTAATAGAGAAGTTTCATGTGTATTTGTATGGAACGCATTTCGTTGTTCAGACGGACCATTATCCTTTAGAATATCTAAACAAGGCGAAACAACTAACAGCCGAGTGTTACGCTGCAGTCTGATGCTTCAAGAGTACTCGTTTCGCGTGGAGTACATTTAAGGAAGTGAGATTGTGGGTGCGGGTTATCTTAGTAGGCTGCAATGAACTTGTGCACATCATCATGGTTTTGGTTTTTTTTGTGTGTGTGATTTTTGTTTGGTACTTTGAAAAAAAAAACTTAAAGGGGGGCTCCTTGTGATGATGTGACTTCGTCTGCAAAAGAAGAAGGGTGTGCCAACCCATGGATCGGCTCGGAGGGAGAAGGGAAGACGACGAAGAAGAGAAGAGATGGGGAGTGCGTGCACGGAGAGCGTGCAAAGGACTGGCCGAGCAGAACGTGCTGGGTCGGAACGACACCATCGACCAGGGCAATCGGCGGCTCGCTCCTGCGGTCTGACCAGCAGCCTGTTCCAGCGAGGGCAGCGCATAGAGATCTACGCTGCCCGGCTTCCTACTGCGCGAGCACTTGGTGCGGTGACTCTTGGGTCATCGACGGAAGCCAACCGCTCCCGTTCCTGACTGCCAGCTACAACCGGGGCCCGACAAGGACAGCTCCAGACACAAGACCTGCTGCCGCGCACGGTTGTTCAAAGACATGGTGACTGTTGCATTTCCCTTTCTTTCATTTCTTTAACTAAGTTTTCTTTTTTCTTTTTTGTAAGCATATGAACTCTTTGATTTCTTTTGTAAATACATGTTTTTAAGAAAAACGAAGGACATTGTATCTTGTCAATTATTAACCCCAAAGAACCGTGCTACACAGGTGTACGAAGCCTGGGTCGGCTAGCAAGGCCACGTCTGGCCTCCTCCTTGGGTTTCGGGAAACCAGAGCAGCGGGTCACCTTCACGTCGGATGATGACTTACCCTTGAGTTGTGCAATATTACGGGTGCAGCCGCAGACGCATTCGAATATGTGTTGAACTTCACTGCGTGAGTCATCCTACTATTTCATGCCAACCACCGCCAGGCTCGTGCTGCAACGGACTGTGACTCAGCTTTGCCGGCTGAGTGTACTGTGTACACTAAGGCGAGAGAGACAGTTGGCAGCGGGCATTGTATGCAATAAAACAATGACTCAAGAAATCCCTACCTAAGGACCTGCTCCAGAAGATGCTCTGACTCCACTCCTGGCACGCCGCCTGGTTCGAGTCCCCGACTACGCAATACTTCTCAGAAGAGAGAAGAGGACGCATAGAAAAATAGTTTGGAGAATTGGAAGGAATCTTTGGTCAGCATAGTAACAATGCCCCAGCATCTCCTTGACCCTGCAAGTACCCTTAGAAGTAAAAAAACAGATATGTGTTTGGACTTGTTTTTTTTTGCAGGGGGAGTATTTTCCAAGAAATGTAACGAAATACATTTTATCCTGATTGTATCGCGATATGAAGAAACGTTCCAAATGTATTTCGATACAGGAATACAGATACAGTTGGAAAAATGTATCGCGATACAGAACTACAGATACAGGGGAAAAAATGTATTGCGATACAGAAATACAGATACGAAATGTATTTCTGAAATACTATTGCGATACATTTGTATCGCAATACTGCCCTGGCCCTGCCATCGATTTGTTTATTATAGGAATCTGCATGGTGGTTATACGAGACGAGTGCAAGCTCAACGGTCTAAAATCTGAGTTTTTATGTTGCCACCAGTATTCCGTAAACACTGTCGTTGAAGCTGTAGGGTTTTGCAAGTTCCATGGACCGGACCAGACACTATGCTGAGCTAAGCCCTGCATGGATGTTTTGGGGTTTCCAGTGTCTAGAGCAAATGTTCAGTAGGCGTTTCAAAGCTGCATGTTGAAAACCGAAGCGTGCGTGCTAGCACGTTAGATGCAAGCCTAGCTAAGTATGCATGGATCGATTTCAATAATGAAATGTGAAGAACAAAAATTAAAGCTGTTTACAACTTCCTCTAACGCCGAATTAAGAGTGCAGCTCTTGAGGAGGAGGAGGGGGAAGGGTACTGAGGGAAGGTATACACCTCCTCCTCCTCACCTCATCCTCCCTGCTACTCCTCCCTCCGAGCGGCATCGCCGTAACTGTGAGGTTACCGAGACCTCACGTGATCTGCGTCACCTCACGGGGTCACGTGATCCTCACAAGGATCCACGTGACCTCAATTGAATTCAATGTTTTTTATTCAGACAACATACATCAGACAGTTGTCTAGGGGCCGTCGCAAAAGGCCAATAAAAATGCCTGATGAGGCGTCGACCCCCCCCCCCGCACATCACTCAGCGTGGCACACACCAAGGCAGAATAATGGAAACTTGCAAAACGTAAACAACTACATGAAAAGCCTACTAAGCAGGACAATGCACACGGGATAGCACTGCATAAAGGTCAAGAAAATAACAAGTAACATGCTATGATAAAAAAGCATAAAACATGACACAGCACATCATAGCACTCTTAAGAGGACAAAAACACTGAGAAAGCAGTTACTCCTGATATGACAGAAAGTACATATTTGTTTCTTTTTACAGCCTGAATTGATACACTGCCTTCGATTATAGCCATCAGATCAGGATGGTCATTTAGAAGGATGGGTATTTGGTTAGATAGATTTTGGTTGCTGTTTTCCGAGAAAGTCTGCGAAATAAAACCAAAAAGCGGAATGCGGTTGGTTAAAAAGTGTTACTGCAGAGGCTATCAGGGTTTCTTCAAAGCTGTCACACTAAGCAACAGACTTCTGTCCTGCAAAATATAAAAAACTTCACAATTTGTTTCGAAGAAATCAAACTTATATTAGTAAGGTAACAAACTTCTAATAGGACTGTCGTGTCAGAATTCCTTCAGAAACCCACATTTTTATTTTGACTTAGTGTACTGGGACTAGTGTAAACATTATTCACTATAACATACCTCTCGCCATCTGCGCCGTAGAACGGCATTCTCATGTCGTCTCCGATGGACCAGTGCAATGTCGTGTTTTTCATGTTGTGAAGCACAAACTACCTTTAGACTAGGTTCATGAACTCTACAGTTGGCAGGCAGTTCTGAAAGCCGGGAGTTCCGAGACGATGTCCATGCTGTTGCAAGAACCTCAGGACTGATGTGACCTAAAGGAGAACAATGAGAATTCCTGTTGGTTACAATTCATACATTTTACTTACCTCTTTAAACTGGCAGAACCCAGGCAAGAAGAGTTTATCTCATTTGTGGCACCATTACCATTAGTTTTTTAGTTTGCAACATATATTCATACAACAAACATTTCTAAGCATACTTTACCCGGGGTGAGAAGATGGCAATAGCCCTACCGACGTTTATCTCAAAATTGCTTGGCGAAACGTGTTTCTTTGTGAGGCACCTCAGAAGCTTGAAGGCACCTCTGGTTTTCCTGGACGGTGTACAGATGCCTGCAAAAGGATGCAATTTTCATGGCATTAAATATATGTAGTTAAAGTAAGCAAGTCTTTCATTTTACCCCGAAAGTCTGCAAGGTTGAACGTTCCATTGCTTCTGAACAGTCTACTCACCTCCAGGAACTGAGACCTGATGTTCTTCAGGATATGGCAGTAGTCAAACAACAAGTATTGTTGACGGTCTGGATCAAGAGAAGGCTACAAAGTAAAATTTTTGGCGACCATGAGTTCAGTTTATTCTACGACATTAACAAAATGCATTCAAATTTGCATTTTCTGTGGAGGTTTCAATGACTACAAATAACCATGAATGATTGCACTCACGCGACTACAGGCTGTATAGCGCCTCCCGACAGGTTTGAGAAGAACTTGCAGTTGGAACTGTGGTTGTGTCCATCCAGCCGTTTGACTTCAAATCCCACTTCCTCTACAGACTGTATTACTTACAGACCGAGAAGCTAAAGCTGTTCACCTGTCAAACCCTTGGCGAAGTAGTTCCCAACCGGAAGTTTAGAAAAAAGATTATTTTCTTTGCAAAAGAACTCATCAGATCTCTGACTTATTCCATTAGCTATAGAAATAAAAGAATTAAAGCAGTTATTGTAATTGTAATTGTAATTGTAATTTATTTGCACAAAGAGTTGACTTGTACGCGGCAGCGTGCGGGGCTAGGCAGAAAGGTGATAACCCTTACGCATATGCGCCTGCTAGCCGGCCGCCGCGTACAGTGTGGAAGACGAGGGGAGGGGGGGAACTAAGGGAAAACATACAAAACAAGCACATACATCCACATAAAGATAATAGTTAAAGTCACTGTTCGTCATCAGGAGCTTGAAGCGACTCGGCGAGAGAAGAGCTTGCACAGCTCCCTGGACTCGTCGCTTGATGAAGGTAGAGGGCTACGAGCGGATTGAGGGATGGTCAGGAAATCTCTGATGGCCGCTGGGAGCAGGGATTCACAGTGGCGGGTGGTCCTGCCGCGGAGAGGCTCAGGCTGCCCAGTTCTTTTGTTTACCCGCACCGCGGAGAACAACGGAGTCCCGGAAAGCGATCCGTCGAGCACCCGGCACAGTGCACGCACCCGTGAGGTCTGTCGCCTCTCGCTAAGGGGTCTCCAACCAAGGAAACCCAGACGTGCACCGTATGAGTTGTACACTGTGCCTGGCGACCGGCCGCAGATGGCCCGCGCTGCACGGCGTTGCACACTTTCGAGCCGTTCCCTGAGGTGCCGCTGGGACGGGGACCAGATGGCCGAGCAGTACTCCATTGTTGGAAGTACGAGTGCCGTGTAGAGCGCGCGCAGAGCTCCCGCTCCACACGGCCTCGTCACCCGCGATATGAAGCCCAGTGTCCGCCTTGCCTTGGATACGACACCCGCAATATGGGCCGAAAAGTCCAGATTCCTTGAGAATGTAATACCCAAGATGCATATAGTATCAGAAACGGCAAGTGGAGAGCCGGATACAGTGTAAACAGGGGTGCCATTCTTTCTGCTGTTTGAAAAGCGGATCACGCTGCTTTTACTCGCGCTTATCTGAAGACGCTGCATCAGTGTCCACCTTTCTATTTCAGACAAGTAGCCTTGAAGGTTTCGGGAGTCCGCGGGCGACGAAATGGGTGCCACGATGGACGTATCGTCGGCATACTGTACGAGGAGGCACTTGTCGTTCCGAGGCATATCATTGACGTAAAGCAGAAACAGGGTGGGACCAAGTACCGATCCCTGGGGAACCCCCGACAAAACGGGGATCCTGCGGAACGTGAACCTTTGTATACGACTCGCTGGCTGCGGCCGTGGAGGAACCCTGTGAGCCACGCTAGAAGCGGACCACAAATGCCTGTTTGAGCGAGCTTCCGCGTAAGAAGCTTGATGTCGAGCGTATCGAACGCATTGCTCAAGTCGAGTTGAATGAGGTCCGTAGAAATACTATTGTCCATTTGGTTACTCACGAAATGTGTCACTGTGGCGAGAGCAGTCTCGCAACTACGGTTGGGGCGGAAGCCGTGCTGAGAGTCGGCAAGGCAGTTTGACCTTTCCAGGAAGTCGAGAAGCTGACTGTTGATCACTCGTTCGAATGTGCGGGACGCAATCGACGTGATGGAAACTGGGCGGTAATGTCTAGGCTCGTCCTGTGGCTTCCCTTTCCCTTTGTGCAGAGGGGTGACCAGAGCTCGGCGCCAGTCCTCTGGTACAATACCGCTATCGAAAAGGCCCTGCATCACTCTGGCGGTGGATGGCAGCACATGGGATGATAGCACCTTGAACCATATAGGCGCAATGCCATCCGGCCCGGGACTTCGGGAGTTTGTGATTTTGGACAGTGCTGTCTGCAATGCCTCGGTTGTGAAGGTCACTGTAGCAAGTTCTGACTGGTTGAGGGGGCTTGTGCAGTTGCTGTCGGTAGCTCCGTGGCTGGGACAGCGGTTAGTGACTGGTCAGACAGCGTCGGAAGGGGGATGGCGCGATCCGAGCGAGAACCATTTATGGACGAGAAGTGGTCCGCAAACATTACGGTCACATCTTGGGGCGAGTCGACTATGTGTCCGTTTACCTTGAAGCAGGGTTGCTGGGATGATGTGCGCAGACGACTGATGTAGGCCCCAAAAAACACTTATAAGCGCCTGTATGGGTAGAGGGTCCTACGAACACAAAACAGAGAAGGTGAGTCGCCAAGCTGGTCTTGCAGGCCGAAGTCTGCTTCTGCACCTCCCAGATCCACTAGACCATGAACAGCATCGGACTGCTTCTGGTAGGTGGTGATTTGTTTCACAGACATTTCATCCATGACCAAGGAGCCACAGCGTGCCTACAAAAATGAACATCAAATTATGGCTTTTTTTAACTGCAAGCTGAAGTATTTTACCTGTCCAGAATGCTGTTTCGCTTCCGCATGGAGCCGCTGCTTGATCAGGGACGAGACCACCTCTCCAGTGCATGCACCCGTGCATCTATTCAGGGTCAACCGGCTCAGCAGTGAAAGCACGCCAGTCTCCCGTAGAAGGCGGTAGCTAGAGGGGGACTTTGCATGCCAATGCACACAATTCCGTATAGTCTCCTCATGTCATCGGCCCTTGGAGAGGTCCAAGAGAGGCGAGCTATCCTTGGGTGACCAGAGCCTTTGCATCGATGTCTTTTAATTTTTCCTTGAAGCATTTAAAATTTGTAAAGACAACATTCCTGGGTGAATCTTGGGCACTTAGGTTAGCTATGAACATGTAAATACCTGCTGGAGTGTGAACTTGGCTTTCTTAATCAGTGCCACTGTTTTCTTCGCCTGCTGCCTCAGTGTCGAAACCTGCTCCTGCAACTTGACTTTGCTTTTTAGAAGCCTTTGGTACCTTCTTGTCAATGTTTTCGCTTGCTTAACAAGCTTTCACATCAGTGGCATGGAAAAACACGTCTGTATTCAATGAGTCCTGGTGACGTTCGGCGGCATGAAAGCAGGTTTGGAGGCAAATTCCAGGGTGAGTGGAGGAACAGGCGCTTGAGGCATGTTATATAGAAGGGATCGAGGATAGTTCCTGCAGATTCCTGCGAGGTTTCCAGTGGAGGCTCTTGTAAGTGTTTGAACTACGGCTCTAGAGCAGGTTTACGGCAGTCAGGTTCTTGAGCAGGTTCACGGCTGTCAATTTCTTGAGCAGATTGAGGGCTGTCAGCAACTGGAATATTTGGCAACTGTTCCGTGACCCCCATAAGTTGTGCCCTGAACTTGGGCGCAGCCAGCCGTCCAGGTATCCAGCCTGAAAATAAGTGGTGAATATTATTTCTTAGTTTATATAAAAGAGCAGGTAAGAGAGGGATCATTACTAACCATCAGATTCCAAGTGTGTATAATTCGGAGTAAAATTACTGTAATGAGGCCAGGTTGCTAAACACTGCACTTGCCTAATTTTCTGGGCATCCACTGGAAATGTTTCAGCAGCCGAGGCAGGCTGGAGTCGCAGCCTTATGTTTTAGTGGCCGTCGCCTCCTTTTTAGGTGCCGGTTGGAGGTACGTGTGGTAGCCAGGAAAAACGGATGGCACAGCATCCGGCGTCAAGCTCCGCAACTTGATGCCTTCTCTAGTCCTCTGGTTGTAAATGAAGGCTACAAACCACGCTCCAGTCGTTGAAACCCTGCGACTGTTTCTCTGGGCCTGTAAATTTATGTTTATTATAACTACACAGCAGATTACTCTTTGAAAGCAGGAAGCCGACCATTCTACATTAAAGCAAGAAAGCAAAAGCACGACGGAAGGCAACGAGCGCGTGCTGGAGGTTGAGCGCTCAAATTAGATGCGCTGTGCTTCCTGTCCTGTCAGTCCTTCAGCATCTTACAGACTTCGAGCGTGCATGCGTAACCAAATCCCATCGGAAGGCAATGAGCACGTGCTGGAGGCTGGGAGGCCACGTATCAAGGAAATACGCCGTTCACGTCCCCGCGACGCCTACAACGTTACCTCAAAGGAGCCGCTTTTAAACTCGTGCCCATTTCTTAAAGTACTGCCAGTATGTTGAAGGTTTACCCTTGTTTTCATAGCTTACCATCAACTTGGCAAGAAATCTTCTTTAGCCACTGGTTTCGCACATCTGATGCGGGAAGCT